>CM047430.1:12304839-12415962 GCA_026168455.1 Theocolax elegans
GCGTCCTGGGCTTCTCTCAATGGTTTAGATCTGAACATTAATAAAACAAAAGTAATGATCCTGGGTAGTAAGGCATATGTCTCGCGTATAGATCTAACCACTGCCCCGCGAGTTATGCTTTTGAATAAATCTCTCCATTACGAAAATCAAGTAAAATCACTTGGCGTCTGGCTACGGCCCACTCTAGACTGGTCCAAACACGTTTTGACAATTTCTCAGAGGGTGCACGGAATCTTACGTTCGCTACGCTTTCATAAACGTGCCTTCTCCAGAAGCATCCGAAAATCTCTTGTAGAAGCCTTCATATTCCCTCACTTTGATTACGCTTGCGCGGTCTATAATGACCTGGACCAGACCAGAAACATGAAGCTCCAGAGGCTCCTAAATGCTTGCGTCAGATTTGTTTGGGGAAACTTGCGTAGATTCGATCATGTTACGCCCTATAGGTTGAAGTTGGGCTGGCTATCTGTTGAGTCGAGACGATTATTTTTCATTACCTCTTTATCATTTATCATCTTATCACATAATTCTCCTCATTACCAAGCAGATCACTTCGTCAAACTTAGCAGCTCATCTAACCTACGCATCTTATCTCGTCATCCTCCGAAACCGTTAACCTATCTTCCCCCTCGTACTGAATCGCTTCACAAATCATTTGTCATCACAGCCACCAAGCAGTTAAACTCACTCTCTATCACGTCATTCGATCCATCCCACATCAACACATTCAAATCATCTACTTTTACTCATTTTCTTCGTCTCGATTCCTTAGCTTGGGAGGAAAGAGCGACCCGTGAAAATCTCATCCGTCCCCAATTAAGCGACCTTACTGCTTTAGATATAAGTTTTATGCGTGATATTAGCTATGTAAGCGACTTATCGTTACAGAATGAAGCGAATGAGGAAAATTAATGTTATAATTGCGCTGTGATATTTTTATTCATTAATTGTCTATTATTTTTGTGATATTTTTATCAGTATTATTTTTTCAATAAGTTATTCCTTCATTTTACATTTTCTTGTGCTCATTTTTATATTTATTTTTATCTTTATATTTTTCTCTGCGCCCACCTCTTACGCTGCTCATTATATTATGCATTACTTGGCATTGTATTATAAACTCACGTGCGTTTTATTCTTGCGTTTTATCTTTATTTTTATTTTTACAATTTGTTACTTTCAATCGTTTTTATTATTATTTTATTCCTGCGTTGTATTTTATTTGTTAATTTTACTTTGTTAATTTATTTTTGTAATACTTTACGATGTATGTATTTTTGTGTTTACGGGGTTTCTACCCCTAAAACCCAATAAAGTTTTCTATCTATCTATCTACTCTCTCCCACTTAATCTCTTACCCATTCTCTCTCTGTCTCCCTAACTCTCGCTCTCTCACCCTCACTCTCCCTCTCTCTCCCTCACACTCCCTCATTCTTATACTCACTCTCTCCCTCTCACAGTCCCTCATTATTACTCGCTCCCACTCTCGCACCCTATCACTCTCTCTCTCTCATTCTCGCTCTCACTCTCTATCTCCCATTCACTCTTTCTTATTCTCTCTCTCTTTCTCTCCATCTTTTATACACTCTCTCTTATTCTCTCACTTTCTCTCTATCATTCATTCACTCTCTCTCTTATTGTTTCTCTTTCTCTCTATCTATCATTGTCTCTCTTATTCTCTCTTTCTTTCTCTCTATCTTTCATTCTCTCTTATTCTCTCTCTCTCTCTCATTCTCTCCCTCTCTTTATCTTTCATTCTCTCTCTTTCTCTCTCCCTCTCTCTATCTTTAATTCTCTCTCTCCCTCTCTCTCTCTCTCTCTATTTCTTCCTCTCACTGTCTCTCTCTCTCTATTTCTTCCTCTCACTGTCTCTCTCGCTCTGTCTCATTCTCTCATTCTCCGTCCGTCCGTCCGTCCGACAAACATCATCTTGGCGTCAGAGAGAATAAGTCAGAGCGAGAGAGACAGTGAGAGGAAGAGATAGGAAAACAGATAGAGAGGGAGTGAGAGAATGTGAGATAGAGAGAGGGAGAGAGAGAATTAGAGAGAGAGAATGAAATGAAGATAGAGATTGGAAGATAGAATGAGAGAGAGTTTGAGAGATAGAGACAGAGAACGTGAGGTACAGAGCGAGTAAGAATGAGAGATAGAGAGAATGAGAGATAGAGAGGGAGTGAGAAATAGAGAGAATGAGAGATAGAGAGGGAGTGAGAAATAGAGAGAATGAGAGATAGAGAGAATGAGAGATAGAGAGAATGAGAGATAGAGAGAAAACGAAAGTTAGAGTAATAGAGTGCGAGAGTAAGAGCTAGGTCCCGGTTCAAATCCGGGCTGAAGCTGTTTTCATTGCAATTTCGAAAATGTCTGAAGAGTTGACTTTTATTTTTCATACAAGAAATTATAAGAATATTGCATTTTTCAAGGTTTTCTCGGCGACATGTTGTTATAATAACTTGAAGCTTTGTAAAATGATAGATAATTACATAACGGAGAGCAACTAACTCCTGTTTTTGCGTAAATTTGTTTTTATTAATTGTTATAAGTAAATTAGTTGTTTTTTCGTCTGCTATTTTCTGGTGCGAAATTTGTATTTGTAATTGTGTATGATACCCACTTAAATAAGTTATCAATCGACATAAGAAGGTTTAAAACGTGTAATGAACGAAAAATTGCTGTAATGAGTTTTTGGTATGACATCTGACCTGGGATATGATCTGAGATCTCCAGTGAGATTTTTTAATGGGGATATATATATATATAAGTAAACAATATATCAAAAATAATATAACAAAACAATATATCAAAAATTGTAAAAACAAATCGTTATTTCTATTTGAACTTCTAATATTTGTCATCCTAGTACATGTGATATTTTAAATTCTAATTGGAATGTTATAATTAATAATTTATTAACGGGATGTAATAGTCAATTTTTACCGACCGAGTAATGGCACACGCATTTTGTTAATTAATCATTAAATACGTGAATAAATGTAAAACCAAGACATCATTGCCCCCGTATTGGTATCTTCTGCAATTCAGCAAAGCGCAAAGTATGTACGCGCAATAATTAACGAGAATGATTGGAAGGAAATTTTATAACCTAATATCCGCTATGTGAAAATTTCTTTCCAATACCATTTTAATACGAATTAAAATATCTGTTTGACTTTTTGCAGAAAAATAGATTATACAAGTTCACAGGGCAATGATGTCATCATTTCCTTTTATTCAAAATATGTATTAGTTAATTAAATATAATTGTCTCATATGGCTCGGTAGGTAACTAATTGAGTATTGCATCCCCTTAATATGAATCGATCTATTATGAATTATATAAAGTTTATCAGGTATTAATGTAAATAATAATATTCGAATTAATTATTGGGAGTAACAAAAATTGTTAATGATATAAATAGTAAAAATGATCATTCTTTTATTAATTATTACGGATTTATCCCAACAAATTATATAATTATAATATTTATTTAATTACTAGTACTATAAATTATTTTACTAAATAGTTTTTAACAAGTAATTTTTTGAATATTACATTACATGTAATTTGATGGTAAAGAATTATTATGTTAACAATACTATTTAACTGCGAGCGAAGCGAGCATCTTGGCTAGTTATGAATTAAAAGGTTATTTAAGTCTGATTCAGAGCGAATCGGAAAAAGCTGCCCTCCCTTCGTTTTACGCATAAAAATCGTGTAGTTTTTAACAAAAGGCCTCGCGAAACCTAAGTCAGCGGAACGACGCAGCGCTTTACTTAATAGGACGTGCAATTCCTTGGGCCATAGCGCACGCAGAAAAACCGACGAGCCTCCACCCGCACTAAAGAGGGAATCGGCTGACAAACCCTTGAGAAGGCGAGCCTTCTCTAAAACAAGATCCCTGGTTGATGGGGAGGAAACCCGGAAAACAATTCCCTTATAATTATTAATACCGCTAACGCCTGCAGTGAAAGTCGCCGATCCTGGATCTTGATTTCCTGGCTTATTCCGGACAAGCCAGGGACGAATATCTCATACTTGTGAGCAAACGCGCGGGAGGTTGATGGCGGTTAAGACTTTATCAACGGCCTCCCCCTCCGAAAAGGCCATATTTGTAGGGATACCGAGCAGTAACAGCTTGCAGGTATCTGAGGAGGATGTCACTGCCGACACTGCCGATAACGACTGGCCGCTACGTGCGTCACCGATCATGCTGATAATCGCTTCGTTCGCCGCTTCTAGCGCTCCCAGGCGGTCCGAGACGCTGGACAATCTCTCCTCGGTCGCTGCCTCTAACCGTTAATCTGTAAAACCCGGGAGTTAAGATCCCGGATCTCGCTGGTCAAACCCTGCTGGCGCTCGAAATTGGCCTCTAACCGGCTCGCGAAATCGGAAAAGAGAGCGGCCATGTCGACGATACCAATCTGTTGCGCGGGTAGGCCGGAGCAGCTCTCAGTGGGCGTGGCGCCGCGAGGTTGCTTAGCAACCTGCGCACATGGCGGCAAAGTAGGCGAGGCGACACGCTTGGCCGTCCCAGTGGTGGAAGTCGCAGCAGAGTGCGTGACGCTTGACGCGAGCTCACCTTCCAAAATAGCCGTCCCAGGAAGTGCTGCCCCCTCACGCTGCACGGGAAAGGCAGAGCTCTTCGCAAGTCGGCAACAGCGCGGTTCGTTAGAATCGGGCAAAATCGCGAAGCAATTCGCATGGATGTAGCTGCCACATTTCGAACAAACCTCCGCATGATCTTTTTTTACGACTCTACGGTTACACACAAAACAAGTGGAGCGCGTAGCTGGCTGCATCTCCCAAGGATGTGGTAGGTGTAGAAGAGCCCTGAGGAAGAGGTAGATACTGCGGTGAGGCTGACCTTTAGATATAGGTGGTAACCAGTAGAGGCGCTGATCTAACTGTGCAAATTCGTCGACGTTGGGCCGCCAATTATCGCATAAATGAATACCAACCTCTTAGATTAGCCAACTTTTTAGAGGAAAAATAAGACAGAGAGAGAGAGAGAGAGAATAAAAGATAGTGAGAGAGAGAGAGAGAGAGAGCAAGAATGAGATAGGTAGAATCTTTATTTGGTATTTCGGGGAAAGATCCCCGTATACATATTATGAATATAATCTGCGCAGTAACAAATAAATTAAAATAAAATAAAATACAGCGTAAATACAAAAGTAATCAAAACGAAACACTCATCACACTAGAGAACAGATAACAAAGTAACATGAGATCATAAA
This sequence comes from Theocolax elegans, assembly GCA_026168455.1. NCBI lineage: Eukaryota > Metazoa > Arthropoda > Insecta > Hymenoptera > Cerocephalidae > Theocolax > Theocolax elegans. The sequence goes on from CM047430.1 coordinate 12,310,078, forward strand.
TACACAGATAAACATATAAATAGATAATTGCATAAATAAGTAACAATAATAACAAAAAAAATAGAATAAAACTATAATAACAATAAAAAATAATACCAGTAAAGTAAATATAACAATAGCAATATAAAATATAAAATAAAATATAAAATGAAATATAAAATATAAAGAGAGAGTGAGTGAGAATGAGTTACAGAGAGAGTAAGAGAGAATGAGGGAGAGAGAGACAGAGAGAGAATGAGAGAGAGAATGAGAGATAGAGATAGAGAAAGAGAGAGAGAGAGAGAGAGAGAGAGAGAGAATGAGAGCGAGGTCCCGGTTCAAATCCGGGCTGAAGGTGTTATTTTTTTCATTGAAATTTCGAAAATGTTTGAAAAATTGAACTTTGTTTTTCAAAGTTTTAATGCCTAAAAAAAAAGTTATCAATCAACAAAAGAAGGTTTAAAACGTGTAATGAACGAAAAATTGCTAAAATTAGTTTTTGGTATGTGATCTTACCTGGGATTTGATTTGAGATCTCCAGTGAGATATTTAATGGGGATATATATATATATATATATATATATATATATATATATATATATATATATATGTATATATATATGGATAAATTGATCAATCGGTACTTATGCCGACAAATTCTTACGGGAAATGGGAATTGTGCTTACTTTGGGGTAATTATGCCGACGTCAGCATAATTCCACCGAAAATTCAACCATGTATCCGTACTTATGCCGACACACAAAAAATCGGAAAATTATCTTTGTGAGCCCCGCTTTGACGTTATAATATTAATGAAGGATTGAAGTTATAACGTCTTATGAGGTGCCGGAGGCCGGAGGTACCTCGAAAGACGTTATAACTTCAATCCTTCATTAATATTATAAGGTCAAAGTGTGCTTTTTTACCGGTGAGGGGTATTTAGGTATTTGGGTTATTGGTTTTTTATGCATTATTCTGTCAATTAATATTCTCCCCCTTATATCTGAGTCGTTACATATGTTTTATAACCTCAAAACACCAAGATAACACGAAGTGTCACCATAAGTACCGATACTGGTGTTTATATATGTATATATATGTATAAATAAACAATATATCAAAAATTGTAAAAACAAATCGTTATATCTATTTGAACTTCTAATATTTGTCATCCTAGTACATGTGGTATTTTAAATTCTAATTACAATGTTATAATTAATAATTTATTAATATGAATCGATCTATTTTGAATTATACACAGACTATCAGGTATTAATTTAATGGGGCATTCCATGTGAAATCAGCAGATGAAAATTTTAATTTCTGCTAAACAACTCCTCTTTGAACCTAGAATATGTAAAAATTTTTAGATGCTTTACTTAGATAGTAACAAAATTATACAAAAAAATACGAACTATTTATGAACTTGTAATATATGAAATGATATCTATGGACATGGGGACTTCTTTATTAACCGATATATTACTTTGATTTAATTCACAACAAATGTGTATATGAATGTTTTCCGAATTAATATTGAATATACTTAATTCCTTTACAGTTCTTTTTTCATTCGTGCAAAGAATTCTTAAATAAGTCTAAAATACTTCTTTAATTCTTCCTGAAGTAGCTTGCCATTGTGTGACTGCGAAGCGATAGTTAATAGGCGCCCACTAACGTATGTTTCAAATTATTGTGCTGATTTGATGCCATTAACTCCAAGTATATTTGTGCAGGAAATACGCGAATCAGGTGTACCAGACTTAGATAATTTACTTGGCGTAAATATTAAAGAAAAATGTTCTTATTTACAAAAGCTTAGAAATGATTTGCGAAAGAGATTTTGCGTGGAATATTTAGATCAGCTGCGAGAAAATGTTAAAAATAAAGAATCACGTAAAATAGAGATAGGAGATCTAATTTTTATAGGTAACGATGAAAAGAAGCGGATTGAATGGCCTCTAGGTAGGATTATTGACATTTACAAAGGTAAGGACGGATTTGCACGTGTATAACCCCGCTGCATCGACGGAGAGAAGAGAACAAGGGACGACTGTTATTTGGATTTATTAAGTTTATTTACACAATATTATTTTTCAATTATATACATGAACGGCGTTGTGATATCACGCATGCAATTTGAAAGGAAACAAAATAAATGTCGTAAAGGACTTAACTGGAGGAAATTCTTCCGCGAGACGTAGGCTCCTCGCTCGCCAACGATGATGACGATAAGCAAGAAATGTAGGGATAGAATCAATTTTAATTATGTGTGTACTTAATTATTTATGAAAATTGTATGTACATTTTGTACTATGTACTATATACGATAAAAGGACAATCAATATAAATATCCATTGTACAATTACTAAAGTAAGTAGTATAAAAAATAAAATTAAATTAAAAATTGTAAAAAAATGTTTAAATCAGAAATCTTTAAATATTATAATTTAATAACATTATACATTAAAACACGTTCACTGGGGATCAGGGTGAACGGCTCCCATACAATAAAATAACAACAATTTTATTTCAGCTAGAGATTTAATATTAATCAAATAATGATAATACACAAGTTAAGTTAAGTTAAGTTAAAATTTAAGCATTCCAAACGCACTTGCTATTTTATTAACTTATTTCCTAATCTATATCTAAGATAACCGGTGTTATCTACTACGGGGTATTTGTGTTACTGTTAGTGTTGAGTGTATTTTAATCTGGAACAACGGCTTGGCTAGAAAAACGTAAGCTGGAACGTGTACGCTAGAGTAATGTTTTAAGGTCAGTGTATCGCGCTGAGTGTGTATTTCCTATCTCATTATTAATCACCACGTTACTTAACAAACAAAAATATATAATTTGTACAATAACATTAAAATCAAATTACGAACGACTGGCGAATCGTTACATTAACCAAGTTAATTGTATTACCTAACGCAATTCGCGAACTCACATAACCCGTTACACAAAATAAAATTCATTCAATAATTACAGATTCTTTTACAACAATTCGTCATATGTTAAAACAAATAAATAAAATTAAAATTCACACTCATACCTGGTGAGATTCCTTTCCACCGACGAATCAGCTTTGGCAACCATTCTACCTTTTAATGCTCAAAATCAATTTAAATTCCTTTCTGGCTAGATTTATTTATTCTCTAATTTAACCTTACTCAACGACAAAACTCCTAATTCTCTGCTAGAACATTTATTACAGCTACCTTAATTACAACTTTATCATTCGTTGACTTCTTTCCAAGCTAGAAATTAATGAAGGGACAATAGGAAATAGTAATCAATAACAAAAATTTTGTTCAAACTCATATTTATTAATTTTTGGGATGCATATCCAGGGAATTCTCCCACTCCTCTCTACAATCCGGACAGGCATTAATTTTTACCCCCGGTCTTCCGCACCCCCTACAAATTATTCGCCTTGGCTGCTGGCATTGAACCCAACTGTGGTTCCGCTGCCCACAATTCCAGCAGTCCTGACGTCGCCTAGTGCTGAATACCGACGGACGAGGAGCGGAATCATGCTCGACTAAGAGATTCCTGGGACGCCAATCAAATTCCGTTTGGTTCCTTTCATTGGGCGGTATCAAGGGACGGGTCCAGGGAAGGGATAACAAGGACGGAATATTGGAGCTGGAAGGGTGAGTAGGGTTTGGGTTACTAAGGTGGGAGCTAGACAGGTTTTGAGAAATAGAGGCGTTACGGGAGCTAGAAGGTCGGGTGGAGCTAGAATGGGGAATGGGGAAGCTAGATAAACTTTGGCGGTAAGTGGAGGGAGGGAAGCTAGAAGAACGTTGGGGGTGAGGGGAGGGAGGGAAGCTAGAAGATTCGTTCTCCGGTGGATCTATAAAGATAAAAAAAAATTCCATTTTCATATATACCCTTCATCCTATACATCATGTACAACTTCCTCAACCCACCATTCAAATTATCCACTATACCGGGAATTGGACCCAATGGAGCCACTTCCGGAATCACCTCGTGAGAACTCAATTCGTCCTCTGAGGGATGGTCCATCACAATCTCAACATTTTCGGGGTCTGCCCCTCTTTCGAGCTGGACCTCCCCCAGGGACAGTGTTGACGTCCCCACCACTACTTCCTCTTCCCTGCTCAATCGGCCCCTTTCCACCCTCTCTTCTTCGGGGGGTGGGGATCGATGGGTCGGGACATACACCCCTCTCCTTCCCGGTCCCCTCTCCATTCCTCGCCGTCTGGACGTTCTCCACATCATTAACTGGAATATCAACATTGGGATTACCTCTCCGAGGTAAATACTTTTTCAAATCATTTACATATACTTCTGTGACTTTTCCATCTTTCAAATCCTCAACTACATATAATACCGGAGATAAAACTTTAATAATTTTTGCTGGACCTACGAACTTTGGAGCATGTTTAGCTGAATAATTACGGACCGCAGAAGATAAGGTATGATTTTTACGAAGCACCAAATTATCAATCTCGTACCTTACTTCACGTCTATTTCTATTATAATTTTTGCTTTGTCTTAAACTTGCTTTGTCTATAAACCTCTTTACTAAGTCATGTAAAATCGGTAACCTGGTTATTCGGCTAGACCACTTTTCTTCATTTTGTTGCTGGACAGGGATAGGACTTTCAAGGTGTTTTGGGATTAATGATACAGGAACTGGATTCCTACCAAAATTCATAAAAGCTGGAGTAACCTTCAACGGTGAGTGAACCATAGTATTCAACGCAAATCCAAATTCATTCAAATGTTTGTCCCAATCTCTATGATCCTCGCTTAGAAAACTATTAATCATCGGTCTCAAATTCCTATTAACTCTCTCAACAGGGTTAGCTTGAGGATGATATGGAGGAATTGTAGACTGCTGGATACCGTATTCTTGCAGTCTTTTCGTTACCGTTGCATTCGAGAATTCAGTCCCATTATCCGTCAACAAATACTGAGGACAACCCCAACGATTTATTATAACATCATCAAAAGCTTGAAGAACATTTCTGGCATCAGCCTTACGCAACGGAACAATCTCTACATACCTAGTAAATAAATCCTCGAAAACAATTAAATAATGAAAACCTCGCTTAGAAGGAGGCTTCGGGCCCATTATGTCGGCTGCGACGATTTTCCACGGAGCATCTATATTCCTTTCCTCCATTAAACCCGATGGAGCCTGTTGCGAACTTTTATGTACCTGACACTCATGACAAGATCGAACATAACACGATGTATCATAATAATACCTTGGTCAATAATAATAAGTAGCAATTCTTGCATACGTTTTCTCAATTCCTAAATGACCAGCTTGAGGTGTATTATGAGCATCATACAAAGCTTGAGCACGACTTTGTAGTGGCAGAACCAACTTCCATGCATCTAAATCAGGCAACAAAGGATCTATTAACCTATTTGGTCTATGAGCATACAGGAGATTATTTTCTACTTTCCAATCAGGATATTTATTAGGGAAATTTAAAACCGACTTAACTCTCTTTTGATACCAAGGATCTTCACTATCCGCCGGAATAAGTGCAACGATCTCTTGATCATTTTCCCAAGCTCGAGATAAAGCATCGGGAACCTGTTGCAAAATACCCTTCCTATGTACGAATTCAATGTCATAATTAGCCAACGCAGTATTCCAACGACCAAGTCTTCCTGAAGGATCCTTCAAATTATTTAACCACAATAAGCTAGAATGATCGGTAATTACTTTAAATTTTTCACCTAACAAATAACCTTTTAACCCATTCGCGGACCACAATACGGCTAGACATTCCTTTTCTGTCACATTATAATTCCGATCAGCTCGATTTAAAGTACGACTTACATAATAAATAGGATGCTCCTCTCCATCAATTTCTTGAGTTAGTACGCCTGCAATCGCGTAATCACTAGCATCGGTTTGCAAGGAAAATGGTTTACTCAAATCCGGTCGAGCTAGAACTGGAGCTTGAGTCAATGCCAACTTAAGTCTCTCAAATGCTTGCTGTTGACTTTCTTCCCATCGCCATCTTACTCCTTTCTTCATTAAATCTGTCAAAGGAACTTTAATTTCGGCTAGATTGGAAATGAACTGGGAATACCATCCTATCATTCCCAGAAACCTTCGAAGCTGTTTTATATTGGTAGGAGCTGGATATTCCACTATTGGCTTGATCTTATCAGAGTCTGTTTTCAATCCTTCGGCATTTACCACATAACCTAAATATTTAACCTCATCACAACAGAACTCTGACTTCTCCCTATTTATTTGCAAATTAGCCTCTTTCAATGCTACTAATACCTTCTCCAACCAATATACATGATCCTCAAAATTTTGGGTGACAATAATGATATCATCCAAATATACAAACACATATGGTTCCCAATCAGCTCGAATTAATTTTTCCATTATCCTCTGGAAAGTTGCTGGAGCATTAGTTAGCCCATAGGGCATTCGTTTAAACTGGTGTAAACCTCTCCCAGGAACAGCGAATGCGGTGATCTCTCTACTTTCTGGTTCCAACAAAACCTGATGATATGCTTGACTTAAATCTAACTTAGAAATATATTTCGCTAACCTTAATTTATCTAATATATCATCCATATTCTTCATGGAATAAGCACATCTCTTAGCCACCTTATTCACGTCCCTATAATTCAGACAAAAACGAAACATTCCATTCGGTTTGGGAACAATCACCGGACAACTACACCACGGACTGTCGGAAGGCTCAATTATTCCTTCTTTCAACATGCGATCTACCTCAGCTTGAGCTGCAGCCAACATCCTCGGTGCATATCTCCTGGGACGTTGTCTAATAGGATCATGACCTTGCACATCGATCTTGTGCTTGAATAATTTGGTAGTTCCTAAAACTTCTGGCGTGGGTGGGATTAATTTATCTAATAACTTCTGGATTTGCTCCTTTTCTTTCTCAGTAGCCTTGACCAATCCATCTATACTAGCTAGAGCGGGCAAATAACCTGGATCATGTCCATATGGGAAAAAATTATGCAACTCCCCATCAGGGGTCCACCACGTATCATTTGCATAATCGATCTTTATTTTAAACAACCTTTGGAAGTCTATACCTAAGATGCATTCATATTGCAGTTGATCGGCTACACGAAACGGTAAAACTTTTTGCACTCCATCTACTGTTATCTTTACATCTATCTTCCCTTGAACAGCTACTGGATTCCCATTTGCAACATTAACTGCGCTAGATATAGGGGTATATTTTCCCAGAAACTGTTTACCTAATCCTTTCCCTAAATACGAATGTACAGATCCACTATCTACTAATCCTATAACTTTCTTTCCATTCAACTCAATCGTGAAAAATAACCTAGGTTCTATTTCTCCTACTACGGAATGTTGGATAAACGATTGGGGGGCTAGAACATACGAGCTAGATCTATCACAACTGGCCAATCCATTAACACTTCCTCTCTGTTTCGGGTCATTCGGTTTAGATAGGGAGGAATCCACGACCCTTACTGATTCCTCCTTTGACCGTTTCCCGACTTCTCTTGCAAATTGGTTGGAACATCATTCTTCCTGCAAGTTGGACAATTTCTTCGAACAGTATTTGCCCTACCACAACCCCAACAGCAATTACTAGGACACTCTTTACTCCAATGGTCCTTAGCCCCACATCTGAAACACGATCCGTTTCCTTTACTCAAATTTGAAACCGTAGGGGCCGCTGTAGTGGGTTTACTAAGTGCTCCAGAGGAACGAGAACTGGATTGGCTCGAGCTGCCTGGCTTAATAGGGGTTTTCGGTTGCCATTTATTAACTGTACCATAGCTTGAATTATTTACATTTCCGGTTTTCCTGGGCGTTGGATTAGTATGGGTCGTAACTATTATCTTACCCCTTTCATTAGTGGTTGGATTGAGTGGCATAGGAGCTTGATTGGTCGGGCAGCTAGAATTTGGAACGGAACGGAAATTAAATCTGTAATTGGACGGATAGCTGGAATCGTGGGTGGTATTATTTTTGGTTTTTGTAGGGTTAGACGGAGGATGATAGTACTGCGATGGTTGCTGGATAGAGGCCAATTCCTGATGTTCGGCAAATTGTGGCAACGACTCTTCTTGGTGAGTGCCTATAGGAGCGGTCTTAATAAACTTTCTTCCTTTTGGAGGTATATAAGCAGCACTTGGAAAATAAGATTCCTCCAATGAAGGAGGTGGTCTATACAATTTTTCCCTAATTCGTCTATGCTCTTCTCTTTTACCTAACTGCTGGAGCGCATCAAACGACTGGAATTGATCTCGATCAATTCTTTGACGATAACTAGGATGTAAATTGTTATAGGCCCTGTCCAATTGGGACGCTAAACTCATTGGAGGTTTAACCTGGTCTAATAAAATTCTAAGCTTACTTAAGTAAATGCTTATTTCCTCCCCCAAACCTTGGGTTCTAGTCTCAATAGATATCCTTAACCTTTCCTGAACATCCTCCATGCAATATTGCAACCTAAAGGACCTTTCGAAATCGTTATAGCTAGACCAGTTCTTGTGTTCTCTCCTATACCAATACCAAAGCTCGAACAATATCCTCTAAGGATAAATTATAGGATTCCTTGAACTCAGTCAAGTTCTCCAAAAATGCCTCCGGATCCTGCCTTTTAGTTCCTCGGAACTCTACATGCCACTTTTGTAATAATTCTCCCGTTTTCTTTTCTCTCAGTAAAATGGAACTATCCCAGTTGGATGCATTCCTATCACTTCTAATAGTATTATTACTATTTTCCGGTATATTAGTTGGGAATCGAATTCTGGTACTAGTGGCTGGATTATTCCTATTATTTAGATTGCTGTCCATCCTGGTTTGATTAATAGTATCTACCCTGGGTACATAGCTCGATCTATTCACTGTCCTTAGTTCCGGTTCCAATGGTAATGGGTGTGTCCACTCTGTCCCATCATGGTCAGTACTCCAATGGACTCGACCTGTTTCTTTTTCCCCCATCCTAGGCCGTCCATTAACCCTTGTAGCTGGTATTTCTTCTTGATACTCATTTCGAGTCATACTACTCCGTTGAACATTATTAACATCACAATGATTTCTTTCTGATATACTAGTTGGATAATTTTGTAGATAACTGTTCTCGGGTCCAGTAACATCACAGTTCCTTTCATTTATCCTTCCATGTTGGTCTGCTCGATTCAAAATTGGGTTAGCGATTGGGAAATACGACGTATTATCAGCTCGAATCGTGGGGTAAGCTGGATGTACCGAATTACTTGGTTCCGTTAATGTCATTGACCGCTGTTCATAATCAGCTCTGGGTATATTCTGCACTCTTCCTTCGGGAATTGGAAACTGAGTAGATTGAGCTCGAGGGGGAACACTAGGAACTCCATTCCTTAAATCATTTGATTCCTCTATAGGTATTAACGAATCCTCCTGAGGAACATTTTCTGATGGCACATCCTTGGTAAGTAAATCTAACACCTGGGGTCGCCTACTTTGCCATGCAGAAAATTCACGATGACTATTCAAGGAAATAGGGTCCTGAAATCGTCCTACGGTTTGTCCGGTTCTTAAGGGTACATTATTTATATCCGATTCTCCTAACAATACGTTATCAACATTCCTCCTTAACTGCATACTGCTTGAATGTAATGTATTTGAAGCTGGATTGATGGGAAAATAGAAAGATGGCTCAACTTGATCGTCATTATAAAACTCCGATTCACTCTCATCGATAGCTGGATTCCACGCGGCTGCCGTCGGACCGTAGTATTGTCGCAATGAATATCGATGAACTCGCTCCCTTATCGTCTTACCATCACAATTACGACTCAAACCCTTCTTATCGGCATATTTAAAAATTTCCCAATCCGTTAACTTATTTAATTCTCTTAAAATAATCCTACTACCTGCCTCTACATCTAAACTAACTAAATCTTCTCCGGGTAATAAACTTAAAGACAAAGACCAAAGACTACCCGCCATCATATTACACTTCTATTTCGGCTTGAAAAATAAATTATCACTGAACGAAACACAAAATTCCACTGATTATTCCTTACAATTAACCTATACTATATCAGGTAAATGATTCCTCAATTGGCTCAATACTAAAACGAACTCAATTAATTAAATATAATTCTTAAAATATATAAACGTAGTCTAAAAATTAAAAACCTTTCCAAATCCCAAAGCAAGATAAAAAAAACTTCTGGTAAACCAGTTAAAGTCAAATCAAATTAAAAAAAACAAAACCAACTAAAAAAAACAAATTTTTATGTCGAAGCACAACAAAAAAAAATGTAAGCGTTCCAATATCTAAGCCTTTCTTGAATTAACACCACAACAAATTCTTTTATCTCGAGCAATTATTTCTATTCAAGCGAACCAACTAATATATAAGAAAATATCAAACCTTATCACAAAGGCAGCAACTCAATTTAGTCCGCCAATACACAGGTTAATCGCAAGCAAAATAAATTTTATATACAACGTGCCGAACAAACAATATGGAGCTAGAATTGGTGGAAATGCTAGAATATTAATATATAAAGCTTGAAAGGTAGCAAGGGTTATGCTTGAAGGGAATGAGGTGGAGCTTGAATGCAAATTAATGGTAGAAAAGTTGTCAACAAATAATAAAATTTTATAATTAATAATAAATAATCACCAACCTTTAACTGCTTCGGTTACCAGGATAAATATAAAATTATAATTTTACTTTCTTTTCTATTTTTAATTTCGTACAACAAACATTACTTCAATAATTAGTTATTCACTCAAAATTAATAAAATCTAATTTATTTACTACGATAAAATTTTCTTTATCAAAATTATAAAAAAAAAGTCACGTTAATAAAATAAAATAAAATGATAGCTGGAAAATTTATACACAATGGGATTATTTAAATAAACAACTTTACACAATACATGAGCATGTTCTCTGAACTAATTAATACTTCAAGCTAGACAAATCAAAAACAAACACTTTATCGCCGAGCAAAAGCCAAATTAAATAATTTAAACTTGCTGTAATATTATTTACAAGCAATTTTTTTTTTTAAAAAAATTTTCACTTAGCCAAAAAAAAACAATTTCAAATGACTTACCAAGTCGAAATAAGTAATAAAAGAAAATAATGAAAAAGTCTCGAAATCTTTGCACGAGGTCAAAATGGCCGCCCAAAGCCAATTCCTCGGCGTCCTCCTGTTTGTGTGTGCGGTAATGGCGAACCACGCGATCCCGAAATTTCCCGATTAAAATTTAACACCGGGGTCCTGTCACGGTCGCCATAAAACACGTTCACTAGGGATCAGGGTGAACGGCTCCCATACAATAAAATAACAACAATTTTATTTCAGCTAGAGATTTAATATTAATTAAATAATGATAATACACAAGTTAAACGAACAACTAGTCACGGTCGCCAGCCGCGTTCACGCGGCAAAATTTATATCTTGTACTGCACGCGATTACCGCACACACACGCACAAACCACAGCTTTCACGGGAAGCTGGAAAACAGGGATTTTAGGCAGGAATTCTCACCTACAGATGCTCGAAAGGAAACAATTAATAAACAATAACCACTCTCGGTAATAACTAAGAAAAATCTATGTTCAACGTCTCGTTCGACGGCCCGACTCGGAATCACCGAGTTCGTCGTGTTGAGCCGAGCAGCGAGTCCGCGCGCATGCGCTTGACACAACAGTCCCATCTCGTCCGCTTGACTCGGCCGATCCGACGCGCGTATACTGTGTGTATAGCGCAACTTCTCTCTTTCTCTCTCTCTCCTTCTCGCACCTTACAATCAACATGCCATTCTGGAAGCTCGACATTAATAACGTATACAGGAACAGCTTGAAAACCAATCAAGCAGTAATTGTTCCTTATATCAACTCCAATTAATGTCGAATTTGTCCTTGTTTTTAATATCTATTTTAAGTGCGGTTTACTGGTAGAAGCTCGAGTACAATAATATACGGACTTGGTACAGCTCGGCGTTATACATAGCTGGTCATCATCTTCAAAGCTAGACTTTCAAAGAGCTAGAAGGACTACCAAGGTGCTAAAAGGATTTTTAAGGAGCTGCAAGGTTTTCAAAGGAATTAGGATATTTTCTGTAATAGTGTTTGTGTGTGTGCGCATGTCAATAACTAAAAGTCCGAGCTCTTTCTTCACGGTCTGGCTTAGCTAGATTCCGAGTGAACGCTTCTTTATTCCTTATAAGTCACGGGACTTTGGAATGCTTCCTTATAACCAACGAATATTGTCTATAAGTGACATGCACTACAAACTGCCATGTCACAACATATTTAATTATATATATATATATATGGGTGGTTCTCTGTGACATCGAAGATGAAAAAAATAAATATTGATATAACTGTGGGAATATGTTTTAGAGGTATCCAGTAGTTCTCCTGAATTTTTTCGATTTTTTCGGGACCATTATTTTAAGTTACAGAAAGTCAAAGGTGACATTTTAGCACTTTATTGCATTATATGCCCATTTTCATGAATTTGTAGCTCCCAGGGGATGCATTTTTCACTAAAAACATAAATATGACTTTTTTTGTAAAATTTTCTAAATATTTTCTAAGACATAAATATAAGGTGTCACATTCTTGTAAGCCAGTTAAACTTTAAATAGTGAAAATCAGCATTTCTGCTCCGGACTCTGGAAACCTAATGCTGTCTAAAAGATGTTTTTTTATAGTCACAAACTGCCTATAAATTTCCAGAGTGGGTCTAAATCATTAAGATCACTTATGGTCAAAATGTCTGGGAAAAGTGCATGAAATAATAGAAATGTATATTTGCTGCCTTATAACGATAAACCTATTAGTATGATCATTGCAAAAAAATTTATGCACTTAGTGGTACTTGAGTGGTAGAAAAGTATCTCTACTTGTTTCAGTATCCATCTAATCCCCTGTAAGCTGCTAAAAATATAAGTATTATTATACAATTATAAAAAATGAATGTTTAAACATTTATAATGCTGGATTTTTAGTTTGTAACGGAGTGAATCTTCGCCGGGGTCTTACTCAGATTCCAGGATTCGATCAGGAAGGAAATTGAAATAATTATACCGTAATTTAATTGTAAAAGTGTAACTATATATATTTATAAAGCTAAGATGTGTACAATAGAAAATAAATGGAATCGCCGTTTCCCCTGCTGACTGGGACGCGAACTTAGTTAATCTAGAATCAAATAAATAAGCAATACTTAGTACTACGCGACTTACAAACGTTACAATGCTACCTTATAACTAGTTTCCTAAACGGACGCAACTAACGGTTATCGTGTGTGTTCACACGGAAATACGGTTCGGGATAATCCACGTGTGCTTACGAGGATACGGTCAGGATAATCTGCACTGAGATATTCTTAGGACACCCAATGTCCAAACACACTATTCGTGCATTTGTACAATTTTTAGGATGGCTACTGCCCTAAAATGGTACGAGAACCGTTCAAAAGTGGCGCTGTAGTTGCAAAAAAAACACTTTTTCGTCATTTATGATGGCAGAACTCCCGAAACTAGGAGAGCTCCTGTACAAAACGCCAGGTACCGTATTTTCTCCTTCACATAAGTGCAGAAGATGCCCCAAGAATTTCTCAGTGTACGTGTGCTCACGAAGATACGGTCGGGATAATCCACGTGTGCTCACGAGGGTACGGTCGGGATAATCTACGTGTGCTCACGAAGATACGGTCGGGATAATTCACGTGTGCTCACAAAGATACGGTCGGGATAACCAACGTGTGCTCGCGAGGGTACGGTCGGGATAATCTACGTGTGCTCACGCGGTTGCCCCACTCTGAACGAGGTCAATGAACTGGCCAATAGGCGCAGTAGTGGGGAAGCGGTCAATGACCCTTGACTATTCATATCGCGGTCGTTGAACTCGCGTTTTACGACGCGTGTTAGTCGCGGAGCTATCTTACTATACTACGAGTCTTAAACCTAATGATTAATTATACTTATTAATTTAATAATTACTATGCTAAATAATTAATTAGCGCGTGCAATTATTGCGCGCCGCAAGTTTTACAACCCTTACAAGAATTATAACCCTAATCTGAAGGAACACTATAAAAGTATCAACATTATTATTATTATTATTCAGCAATACATTGTTTGAATTTCGCAAACTTGACACTATCACGTAATCATATTACTCATTATTATCTCAGATCTGAATTGTTTATATATTTTTTGTATTAAATACGGATATTCACTTATTGTAATAATAATTTTAAAATATTTATAGTAATCCTTCAGATTAGTATCATAATTCTTAAAGTGGTTGATAAATTGAAAATCCAGCATTATAGATGTTTAAAAATTAATTTTTTATAATTGTATAATAATATTTGTATTTTTAGCAGCTTACAGGAGATTAGATGGATACTGAAACAAGTAGGGATACTTTTCTACCACTCCAAGGTAAGTGCATAAATTCTTTTGCAATGATAATGCTAATAGATTTATCGTTATAAGGCAGCAAATATACATTTCTATTAATATTTCGTGCACTTTTCCCAGACATTTTGACCATAAGTGATCTTAATGATTTAGACCCACTCTGGAAATTTATAGGCAGTTTGTGACTATAAAACAACATTAGGTTTCCAGAGTCCGGAGAATATATATATGGGTGGTTCACTGTGACATCGAAGATGAAAAAAATAAATATTGCTATAACTGTGGGAATATGCTTTAGAGGTATCCAGTAGTTCTGAATTTTTTCAGATTTTTTCTGGGCCATAATTTTAAGTTACAGAGAGTCAAAGTTGACAGTTTAGCACTTTTTTGCATTATATGCCCATTTTCATGAATTTTTAGCTCCCAGGGGATGCATTTTTCACTAAAAACATAAGTATGACTTTTTGTAAAATTTTCCGAACTTTTCATTAAAAATACTTTTAAAGACATAAATGTATGCTGTCACACTCTTGTAAGCCATTTAAAGCTTGAATAGTGAAAATCAGCAATTCTGCTCCGGACTCTGGTAACCTAATACTGTCTAAAAGATGTCTTTTTATAGTCAGAAACTGCCTAAAAATTTCCAGACTGGGTCTAAATCATTAAGATCACTTATGGTCAAAATATCCGGGAAAAGTGCCCGAAATATTAATAGAAATGTATATTTGTTGCCTTATAACGATGAATCTAGTAGCATGATCATTGCAAAAAAATTTATGCACTTACCTTGGAATGGTAGAAAAGTATCTCCACTTGTTTCAGTATTCATCTAATCCCCTGTAAGCTGCTAAAAATACAAATATTATTATAAAATTATAAAAAATTATTTTTTAAACATTTATAATGCTGGATTTTTAGTTTTACATCCCTTACAAGAATTATAATACTAATCTGAAGGATTACTATAAATATATAAACATCATTATTACAATAACTGAATATACATATTTAATACAAAAGATATATAAATAAATCGGATATATAATTATAATGAATAATATGATAACGTGACAGTGACAAGTTTGTGAAATCTAAACAATGTATTGCTGAATAATAATAATAATAATGTTGATACTTTTATAGTAATCCTTCAGATTAGTATTATAATTCTTGTAAGGGATGTAAAACTAAAAATTCAGCATTATAAATGTTTAAAAATTAATTTTTTACATTTGTATAATAATATTTGTATTTTTAGCAGCTTACAGGGGATTAGATGGATACTGAAACAAGTGAAGATACTTTTCTACCACTCCAAGGTAAGTGCACAAATTTTTTTGCAATGATCATGCTAATAGATTCATCGTTATAAGGCAACAAATATACATTTCTATTAATATTTCGGGCACTTTTCCCGGATATTTTGACCATAAGTGAACTTAATGATTTAGACCCACTCTGGAAATTTTTAGGCAATTTCTGACGATAAAAAGACATCTTTTAGACAGTATTAGGTTACCAGAGTCCGGAGCAGAATTGCTGATTTTCTCTATTTAAGGTTTAAATGGCTTACAAGAGTGTGACAGCATACATTTATGTCTTTAAAAGTGTTTTTAATGAAAAGTTCGGAAAATTTTACAAAAAAAGTTATACTTATGTTTTTAGTGAAAAATGCATCCCCTGGGAGCAAAAAATTCATGAAAATGGGCATATAATGCAAAAAAGTGCTAAAATGTCAACTTTGACTCTCTGTAACTTAAAATAATGGCCCAGAAAAAATCTGAAAAAATTCAGGAGAACTACTGGATACCTCTAAAACATATTCCCACAGTTATAGCAACATTTATTTTTTTCATCTTCGATGTCACAGAGAACCACCCATATATATGGGGTATTCTACGTGAAGTGGTCCGATCAAAATTTTAAAATGCACCAAATTTTGGGTACACTTTGCAAATATTTTTCAGAATACAGAAAAAAATTTTTAGGTACTGGAATCTATTTGCTCAAAAGTTATTCTAACCTCAAAAAGTGAATTTTTCCATATTTTTTTCAACACCAGCTGGGTTTACCGCTATATAACTCAAAATCTATCAACTTTTACTATAGAACATTATATGTAACATTCGTTGCTAATTATATCTAGAATTTATTCTTCTGGGTTAGAATTTTTAATCTCAAGGTCAATGTTACATAAACTACATGTCAATATTCAACTTGAAAAAAGTGCAAGTGCGCCACCTTTGATTTTTTCATCCAAAAGTCTAAAAGAAAGCTTGGAGCAATACCTTTCAAATGGTCTGTAGCATTTTTATGGCCTCCAATTCTGTAAAAAGTTATGATAATTTAAAGAGGGACGAAAAATTTACAAAAATTAATATGGTAGTTCTCATTTGAATTTTTAAAAATATTTCGCGTTTCTTTAAATTATCATAACGTTTTAATTTTTGTATTCTGAAAAACATTTGCAACGTGTATCCAAAATTTGGTGCATTTTAATATTTTGATCGGACCACTTCACGTGGAATGTAGTATATATGGGCTATTTCACGTCAAGTGGTACGATAAAAATTTTAAATCGCTCCAAAATTTGAAAATAGGCTGGAAATATCTTCCAGAAGATAGAAAAAAAATTTTAGGTGTTAAAAATAATTTGCCTGAGAGTTATTCCACCATGAAAAATGGAAATTTTTCAATTTTTTAGGAATATTTCTATTTTTAAAGCCATTTATCTCAAAATCTATTGATTTTTTTGAAAAAACATTATAAACAACTTTTGTTCAAAATAATCTTTAGAACTTATCTACCTGGGTTACAATTCTTAATTTTAAAATCTCGAAGAGATAGAACGCCAGGAAATATTGAATAGCAAAAAAAGGCGACCACGCCACAATCGATTTTGATCTAACACCGCTCAAAAGATCACATTTTTCGAGAGCTTTTGAATGGCGGTGGCTAGATTATTGGCCAAGACCGCTGTTGTAGGTTATGCCCTAAAATACATGAAAATTAGTGATTTTATGAGGTTTATGAGGCATAACTTACACCAGCGATTTTGTCCAATAATCTAACTCAAGCCATTCGAAAGCTCTCGAAAAATGTGATCTTTTGAGCGGTGTTAGATTAAAATCGATTGTGGCGTGGTCGCCTTTTTTTGATATTCAATATTTCCGGGCGTTCTATCTCTTCGAGATTTTAAAATTAAGAATTGTAACCCAGGTAGATAAGTTCTAAAGAATATTTTGAACAAAAGTTGTTTGTAATGTTTTTTCAAAAAAATCAATAGATTTTGAGATAAATGGCTTTAAAAATAGAAATTTTCCTAAAAAATTAAAAAATTTCCATTTTTCATGGTGGAATAACTCTCAGGCAAATTATTTTTAACACCTAAAATTTTTTTTCTATCTTCTGGAAGATATTTCCAGCCTATTTTCAAATTTTGGAGCAATTTAAAATTTTCATCGTACCACTTGACGTGAAATAGCCCATATATAAACTTCCCAATAGGGGTTTATGACGCCCAACATAATAAATTTGTATCTTCTGTCTCCTTCCACCCACTGGTTGGGGGTGGGCGGGTTATGGAGCCCTGGCGTCATAACCCGAACCTCTCTCTTGCTTGTTCTAAAGTACGTATCTTCTACTACGTATTATGACACTGTTGTGGGAGATGGTTTTCTAACTTTCTCGAGGTTGTTCGCACGAGTGAAGCGAGTTTTCACCATACTGAGCGTAAATTGCGTTTAATCACCTTTGCCTAAGACTAACGCAAGAATCACTAGATAAGCAAGAAGACTAAAGAGAATAGCAATCTCAGTTATCCAAATTGGGTGAGTGATGCCACAGGCAGAGCGGCCATCTGAGTACATGGAGACCTCCAGAACAGTTAAGAATAATTATTAATCGCAACTTCTGTTTTATAATATTCATTTTACATAATAAGTTTCTTGTCTTCCATTACTTCGTAACATTTACCAAATTGTCAATACTACCGACGAATCGATGATCTTTTATTACCTCAACTGGATGAAAACGCGAAAAAAGGTCTTTCCTAGGTAATCTCAATAATTATTAAGATGCGTGACATAAATTCACGATTTCTCATAATACCAATTTTTAGTAAAGATATGATCCAATTAATTTTAATCATATCGATTTGTTCAGCATATACTAATATATTATAAAAAAATCAGTTTAAAAATATTTGGTAAACGTAAACATATTATAGATATACTATAGCTCGATGATTCCCAGACTTTTATAAAACTTCATCGAGGGTTCAGTTAGATTTTATTTTACACGGACTCGGAATTAACTTACTAGCAATATTATTGCTAATATATTACCAATATATTGCGAATTTATGGTAGTTAGTCATTGGCATTTTGTATATTGAACACTCAATTCAATTCAACAGCCAGACTATTGCAATTATTATCCTAAACATTTGGAACGAGTTTTCCAAAATATTTATTAAGTCTGAAACACAGTGAATTGTAATTTTAACGAAAAAACTTTTTTCGAGCACGTTTGCTCTTGCAGTGCGGACGTTGGAGAGCGTCCGCGGCGGGCTTACTCCGCTAATACAAAATTTAATGTGCGCGAACATCGTAGAGCGCTCACGGTGGCATTATGTATTTCAAGCGGAAAATTGAGGTTTGAGCTAAATTTCATTTTACACGGACTAGGAATTATTTCACTAGCAATATTATTGCCAATATACTTGCAAAATTAACTATTCTCTTTGCTCATTCTCTTTGCTCATCACCCCGTATACCCATTAAACGGGTTTTTACAGGGACACCCCTACCACCTATGTGTAGGGGTGAAAACATTTTAAATTTTTCCATTCCGGTGTCCCCACCGTCTCGCATTCGCCCGGGGTTATACCCGTGAGGAAGGGAAAACCTAGTAGTAAGGAAAACCTTCCCCGAGACGGCCGGTGTATTGAAACATTCTGTTTAGATGTTCAGGTCACCTTGCGTAGGCCCAAACACCGAAACCGAATGTTCCACACCTTCCGCTCACGTGGTGAAGTGTGGAAAAACACCTAACCGATCCCGAAAGCCGCGTGACGATGTGTCACCCATCCAAGTGCGAACCGCACTCAGTGCTGCTTACTGTCGTGATCGGCCGAGGTGCGTCTCCGCCACTCCGGCACCGTTTCGGTCAAAATTAACTAATATATTTCCTGAACCGGAATATATATATATATATATATATATATATGTGTGTGTGTGTGTGTGTGTGTGTGTGTGTGTGTGTGTGTGTGTGTGTGTGTGTTACCTATATTTCTGAATCACCCTGTATATAATAAAACATTTAAATATGGCGTGTTATAAACCGTACGATCGCTCAGATTGTTCTGACATTATTGCTAAACCCGCGGAAAAATCGGACAATTAGACATATTAGAAACACAAGATAGTGTCGCAAATATAGTCAACCAAGTGCAAGACTTATTAATGTTTCGACGCAGAGTAGTTGGAAAATCTATTAAAAATTATCAAGAAAACTGTACTTAGATACCTACGTAGGCTTCTTAAACGTGCCATAAAAAAAAATGCTTAGAGGTTATGTAGAAGGAAAACAAACCTTAAAGAAAATGAATAAAATTTAACAAACAAAAACAATAAATCCTATCACTACAAAAAAGGAATAAATAACAGCCACATCTTAACATGTCACAATGATAATCATTGTAATACATACACTGTTCACAGACCATTCAGCAGTGGTATAAATTATTTAAACTACTAGGCTGCTAGCCACCATCCTCAAGTATCGAACAGGAAAATTCAACAAAACTCATAATGTATGAGAAGGACACATCTTTGGAAAGCTCATTAGCGATTAATACCACAAAAAATCAAGAAATCTTGCCTCAGTACAATGAAAATATCGAAGAATACAGCGAAAAGTTAATCACAGCAGAATCAAAAGTTTTACCTGCAGGAGTTAGGTTACCAGTCGTAGAGTTACGCAGCAACTATTTAAAGAAGAAAATAGGAAAATTTTATATTGATATAAAAACCAAGGTGTCATTTATCAAGGAACACTTGGTCACGAATAACACATTCATTGAAAAAAGTAATACAGAGAAAATCGACTCAAGTATAGGAGTTAGCCAAGTATTAGAGTTGCAAGGTTTTTTGTGCAAAATGCACCTTATTCCCCCCGAGTTTCACGCAGGAATAGATGGTCTGATCGGCTGGGACTTTATAAATAGATATAATGGCCAAATTTGTACCATAGAGAAATACTTGGCATTAAATAAAGTTGTAATTCCCTTTATTAAAAACGAATGTTGTGTTATTCCGACAAGTTCAATCCAAGATAATTCCCCCATTATGGCAGACAAATCAACTCAATCAGATTAAGGTTAGGATCAATTGTGTATGTATAATCCCTATATGCTAAACAAATCAACTCAAACAGATGAAGTTCAGAAGCAATCGTGTAAATCTGGATCTATTGAAGAATTATTAAAGAAATATCTTATACAAACTCTATTAAACTTATTAGAAGTACCAAAAATAATTACTGGCGAAGTTTCCACTACAGAAATCAATACAAAGACAATAACAACGAAAAAGTATTCGAATTGAATAAGGTAGAAATTAGTTCAAAGTTATCTCCGTTACCAAAATTTGACATTAAAGAATATGGTTCAATTTTTAATTCAGATAATATAACTCCAACAACATACCTAGTTTTTTCGATATTTATTTCGCTATTATATTCATAAACAATTATAACTTTTTGTAGTTTAAATATTGTAATGTGTTTTTTTTAAATTTTCTTTTATTTTAATTAATTTTGTAAAGTATTTTGAATATTTAGCTTTGGATTTTATGATATTAAATTTGTCTGTATTTAATGTTGTTGCACATCATTTATTGCGCATGCGATTTTATTCTTTGTTCTATTTAATTTTATTTTTGTTTAAACGAATTTTTTTCTTTTTTTTTTAAATTTAAATCATGGATACGGAAAGGGCAATATTGCTTTTTGTCAATATGCAACGGTTTTTAATCAAAGAAATAAGTAAACAACCGAAAAGTTATAGTACCGATTTGAAACTGTGTCGGTGTAAAATTACTAATAATTTTTGTGAATTACGGCAAGAAATACGTGCTTTTCGCTGGTTAATATTAAAAATAAATATAATTAATTTTCCCTCTCCTTCTAACCCATACAGCTATATTAACCAAGTATTAATAATTTTTTTTAAGTGCTTCTATAAGAGAATAATATTGTAATACATATAAATTGATAACCTGTGACGTTGTAAAATATACAACGCACAATTACATGCACATGGCTTATATTTATAAGTCATATGCATGCATATTTTTAATTTGTATTAGATCGCGATCGCGTCGCAGGTAGTGAATCCCTCGCTGGCGGACCGAAGTGCACCGATGCACTTTTAAAATAAACTGATACCCACGGTATGGGTATGTTTTAGCGACGGAGCCGACGAAGGACGCGACCGATACCCGACGGTAGTACGCGGATTACGACCCAGACCACGGCCGAGAGGTATTGTGAACCAAGGACCGAGCCCAGGTCGTCTCACGATACCTGGCGTATCCGCTGCTGATGTCAACAAGACGGGAGGTTAGGCGGCGTCCTAACCTCAACCGTCACACGTGCTCAGCAGACGACGACGGCTGAGATGGCGCATGGGTGCGCGCACGCCCGAACTGCGTACTAGTAGTCGGGAGAGCCTGGGTGCTCCCCCACCTTACACCCGTATACCGGGGAACGCGGCACCGACGGCGACGCTCGTGCGGCACTAGGCGTGGTGCGCGGGGAAGGGGGAATCACTCGAGCAGCGAGAGTGTTGCGCGCGCGAACATGCTCGAGTGACCGACCGTAGTGGGATCATGGGTGGGAGCGCACGGAGCGAGGGGAGCGCGCGAATAGAGTAGGAGTCGCGGTATACCTAACGTATGCGTGCGAAGGTATACCGCGGCATATTAGAATGTATATATAGCGCGCACACGTATATTAGCTTAATTAATTATTTTCATCAGATAGCGTAGTTAGTTAATTAAATAAAATTATATAGATCCGTCGGTAGAGTTTGGGGGCGTGTCGTAATAATTTTTTTTTTAAATGTTTATAGTTGTAAATAGTTGTTGGAATTAAATATTAACTATGGTATGAGTGTGTCGGGACAGTCAGTAGTAATTATATAGCCGGTAGGCACGGGGCGGCAGCACCGACTGGGTTACCGATATGGTAATTAATCATTTGTAATGCGCGCCTTCCGAGTGCCAGGGGATGATTGGTTGTGTGATCGACCCAATAATGAACAGGTTGGTGGTGACGTAAACCACTATTATTGGATAGTCGGCCTTGACGGAAATAAGATCAAGGCTGACTACGCGTATCGATCACGCAATCAACCACCCTAATCAACGCCGGTAGATAAGGAATATAGTAAGATAGAGCAGGATAGCGATAGGGTGGGGAGGAAAATCCTTAATTTTGGGGATCACGCCACGCCGCGAGCCGGATGAAGAAGCCTGTCTCGATGATTCGCTACCTGATCGTCCGACGAGGCAGTCGATTTTTGCAGAGTAGTAGTTTTAGAGGCAGAGTAGCCATTTCTTTTGTTGCGAGTTGAGTTAGAGTAGTAGTCGAGTAGAGTAGGGTCGAGCGGAGTTGTCTTGGAGCGGAGAAGATTTATTAGGCGAGTAATCTTTACGGTTAGCCCAACGGGCGGCCGAATTATATTAATATTATATTTTTATATATTTGCCGGACGGACGGAGTTGCGTGAGTGTGTGCACGTGTGTGAGAGTCGGTCGCGGATCGCGTTAATATTGTGTCGGTGCCGGAGTTGTTATATCCTTTTTCTTAAAAGTTTGAATAAATTACGTGAAGTTGATTATTGAATTCGTGAGTGTTATTTTAAGTAATTTTCCTTTACTCCGAAAGCCGCCGGTTCCGAGGTGGTCAGCCGTCGGGATTCCCTCTGTGACGAGGAGTCGAGGTGGAAATTTGCCGGGTTGCCGAGTCGTTTGTAAAGTAGTTATTTCTTTTTAATTTAAATATCGCCAGGCGCCCAATTAAATATAAATCGGCGATATCTAGCCATTTTCAACGTCGCTACGACGGAACCTCCGCCGGGTTATAATTTAATCCACTTAGATTTTTCCCGACGAAAAGTAGCGTCGCAAGAGAAAAAAATTGATGTAATTGTATCAAATGATTCTGAGAATTCAAGATCAAACTTTGTTGAAGAATCTGTATTTCGAGCGGCTGCTTTTGGATTACGGGAGTCAACGCTTCTTCCTTATGTAAGTAAGAAACCCGTAACTGAGACGTGTTTATCGTACTGTGTAGAATGTGATCTTTAATATTGTGAAGATGGCCGACTATGGAGGACTTGTGTTATTTGTGACCAAAGTTGAGTGTGTGTACGGTGCATAAAAAAGGAGCCGTTATTATGTAAAATTTGTATCCGAGAAAGATTGTCGTAAAAGGTAAGAAAATTTCTGTTTATGAGTGTGCAGATTATGTATGTCTTGCTGAATGTGTGTTTTTATTTTTTTTTATGATGGGTCATCAAAATGTGTTTTGAAAATCGATTTTGCTGATGTATTGATTTTATATATTTGAAGTGTAGGTAGATGGTTAGTTGAAATTTAATTTTGTTGAGTGAGACATCTATTTCGGCTGTAGATATGTACAGGAGTTTGTATTTCGGGTGCATATTCGTAAATGTAAGTAGGAGTGGGTGAATAAAAAAATTTTTTTTCTTTTTTCTTAGTTGTATGATCGTGAATATATAGGGAAGATTTTCCTTTTTGTCATTTCCACGGCATTTGATACCTCCGATTGCAACGTGAACAATATAGGTATCGAAATGAATTGTTGGTAGAGGAAGGCGTAGACATTGACGAGTACCCTTTTGAACGGCAGTAGGGACGTATTAAGTTAAAATTTAATCTTGACAAGATGTTTGCGTCGTTCTGCTAGCTGGTGGAACGAGTAATTCCAAACTCCTACAAATGACTTTTGTTTAAATATTTTATTTCTTGATGAAAGTTTAGTATATTTAAGTACAATGGGGCTATTTCTATTTTTTTAAGTAGTTATTTAATTTCAATCTTTGGGGGTGGGTATTGTATGTTAGAGGTTTAGATTTTTTTATATGTGTTATTTTGTCTTATTATGTATGATTAATATTATTTCTATTTAGCAAATAAAAAAAAGTTGTTTATAAGAAATTTGATTTTTGTTTTGTTTTTTATTAAATTTTCCTATCGTAAAATAAAATATCATGTATTTTGCCACGTTATTTATATATCCCTTTTTTCAAAAACTCAAAACTCCATTATTTATTAATTCCATTTGTTAATTTTGTATAAAGTATCATTAAGCATAATTTACATTTTGTTTTTGTAGTTGTATTTGTAATAAAGATATACGTGTGGCAAGTTATCTTAACATGTGACTATTTCTTAGGTGATCTTGAACTTCTTCCCTCTTCGAGAGGTTTGGTGTGGGATGGTATGGGACTATTTCAGTAGACGATTCGATTTGATTTGTGGCAGGTGTTACTTGGAGTTGATAGGTATTTGAGGAGGTTGTGGCATTTGGATTTTCGTTCAACTTGGTTGGATTCTTGTTACTTAATTTTACGTTATCCATTGATTTTCCTTCTATGATGTTTCTTCTTGGATGGTAAAAATTCTGCAGGATGTTTTGCAATAACGAGGTTGTATAAAATATATCATGATTATTATTAATACGTTTGCTCCATATCCTGAGGCTGCGTATGTTAGGATATTTTGACGTTGGTACGGCTTTATATATGTAATTTTTTAAATTCAAAGAGATATTGGGATTGTATAAAAATAATTCGTTTACTTGCAATAAGTTTACACCGTAAAGCGTAATTTTGGTTGTGTATCCTATACAGCGTCTATCAATTGTTAACCTTTAAAGGGCCGGGTTTTGCGGTTCCGAAACCTTCTTTGAATGTGCCCAAATTCATGTCTTGTATCACCCATCAACTATGTACAATGTTCCTATCATGGACCAAGCCGATATGTCTGCTCTTCGGCCCTGGAGGGACATGAAAAATATTTAGTTCGGTAAAATATGAATGAAATCATATTTTCAGGTTTTGAGATGTGCTGCACCCACATCTGGAGTTTAGTCGGTCATAACTGCTCATAATCAGGGTCATTCGAGGTCAAACAAGGTCACTTCAAGGTCAAATGCAGAAAGCATCGTATATATTCGAACAAAAATTATATCTAAGAGTATCCCGAGGTGTTACATCTGAATCTGACACCTGTTTGATTGTGAATAGACTAAAATAGAATAAAATAATTAACTATATTAATCTCAACACTTTCCATTTCGTTTCTTAAATTGACTATTTATTTTTATTCTAGTAACAGTAATGCATGACTCTAGTGACATCTATTTACGTAAATTCAGATGAAAAATATGTAAACTATATTATCGACGAAGCATTACTAATAATTATTATTATCCCCTCTATGAAAACGTTTCTCCTAATCTTCGACGAATGAGAACATTGACGGTGATCCTAAAGCGTCATAGGGTAGAAAGCACCTTAAATGCCTACACTTGTATTCTTAATTGTTATTTGTAAAGAATACTTAAATTGATTACTCTGAATTTCTTTCTTACATTAATTAATGAATATACATAACAGTTTTAAAATATAGTTTATAACTTAACAAGTGCGCAAAGCACGAGTGGTTGCATTGCTCGTTTGCGGTTTAAAATATATAAACTCACCTTCAGCTCTTGCTTGCTTACCTAGGACTCATATTGCAAACTTATACTCGGCCTAAAAAAGGCCTCTATATGTCCTGAATACACTACTGTTAGAGTGACGATCTCCATCTACCGTCGCGCCCTCAGCCCTCTTAATCCTTTGGGTGAACTAGACCTAGTTGCCTTTGGCTCACCGGACGCGACAGTCGCTTCTCTTAGCAGAGTGTTTTATTATATTTCATAAATAAATAATAAATATATAGAATAAACTTTTCTTTTGTACTATAAGTGACAGTGTATAATTTATTTGCCACTGCACACCACCCAACTATCCAACAGGTTATTGGCCCACCACCGCCTCCACAGCGCATAAACTTTTGGACCTTTTTATTTTTTGTGTGTGCGGCTTCTTGTTAAGTGACAGTGGTAAAGATGGCAGAAGGATGCGAAAAGAATGGAGGTGATATCACCAAAGGTAGGTGACAATTATACTAACAATGGGGAGCGGAAATAATATAAATAAAAATAAAAAAAAAAGTTAACTTTACGGGAAGAGTGAAATTAATAGATTTATCGTTTATCAGTTAAGGGAAGCGTAAATAAAATTAGCATTTACAAAATTGGATTTATTTTGCTTAAAATAAAATTAAATATAATTAAAAATTAAATGATAAATGATCAAGTTAAAAAATAAATTAATGCGTGCAAGAACACGCAACAATTTACTAAATTTCTTTCGTTCGGAGTTTGTTTTGTTTGCGGGCAGCGAGAGGTCGAGCTAGGCGCGAAATCAAAATTCAAGCGCGCGAACGATCGGAAGCCTTCGGGAACCGTCAAGCTTCGAGAGAGATTGATTGATTGATTGATTGATATAGTTTATTTGACCTTGGGGTTGAAACCCCGTAGGCACTTGAAATAATAAATACAATCTGAGTTAAATCACATAAATAATATAAAACAATAAAACGTACAAAAATAAAACAATAATAATAATAATAATAACAAATTATATAACAAAATAACAAATTAAAACTAAATATGGACTGAATTGCGCATTTGCCCTGGTAACAATGCTTACTATGATAAGTTTCATATATAAATAATACAAATACATAAATAATAAATATACATCATACGTCGAATTATCGCAGTATTACATCCGCAAGTTTAAGTCTAAATCGAGGTGAGGGATCTGAGGAGGTATTATGCCCTCATTGCACACTCTATTTTCCCAGGCAGTTTTGTCAAGTCCAAACAGGTGATTAAATAATGTATTTTTGAAATGACTGATAGATGAAGTGTCGAATGAAAATGTAAGAAGTTCATTAATGATTTTAGATGCAGTGATGACAAATGCTTATGACATACAAATGATTTATACAAATGATTTATTCAATGCCTCAGTACGAGGGGGAAGATAATTTAGCGATTTTGATGGATGACGAGAAGAGGTGCGAGGGTTATGATGGAGAGTATTTAATTTTATAAAATGATTAGCCAGATAAATGGGTGAATTATGAGCTATGATGCCGTATGCAAGTGAGCCAATGAGGTATGAGCGTCTGGACTCAACTGACAACCACCTGAGACTTAACCTATAAGGAGTTACATGTTCCCTCCTTGCTATGTCCCCCCACACGAATCGGACACAAGCATTCAGTAGCCTTTGAAGCTTCAGATTTCTGGTCTGATCGACATCATTAAATACCGCACACGCATAGTCAAGATGCGGAAAAACTAGTGCTTCAACCAGACTTTTCCTAAGACCTCGAGACAAAGTCTTTTTATAATATCGCAATGAGTGCAAAACCACATGTTCGCGACTCGAGATAGTTAACACCTGTTTTGACCAATCAAGAGAGGGAGAGATCATGACCCCAAGCGATTTAACCTCACATTCATAATTTAAGAGATCCGCTCCCAACCCTACCTTCGGGGCAGTGTTCAAGTCGATAGCGATAAAAAAGCCTGACTACCCAGAATCATAACCTTCGTTTTTTTTTACATTCAGCTTTAATCCGTTCGTGTGAGCCCATAGGGCTATCGCATTGACATCTTGTGTGATACGTTGTACCCCTGCTTCCAATTCTGACGGAAAAAACGAATGGTAGACCTGGGCGTCATCGGCAAACAGCATACAATCGCTGTGTGAAAGAACTTTTGGCAGATCATTAATATAGATGGAAAAAAGTATTGGGCCAAGAACACTGCCCTGAGGCACGCCCGCATTTATCTCGAGCCAGTCCGATAACACGCCCGTCTCACTCTCCACTGCATGCATGCGGCCTACAAGATACCGATTGAACCAATTTAATGAGTTGTCAGAGCAACCAATTTCACACAATTTTTGCATAAGTTTGCCATGAGGCACAATATCGAATGCCTTGGAGAAGTCAAACAGGACGAGAATCGTGATCTTCCTAGCATCAATGGCTCTCCTAACGTCATCTAGGACGCCCAGGAGGGCTGTCTGGGTACTGTGCCCCTTACGAAAATCTGCCTGTCTATCAACAAGACTATGGTTCTTCTCAAGATATTCAGACAACTGATTATGTATAAGTCTCTCCAAGATTTTCGAGAGCTCACAAAGCTTCGCAATCGGTCTTGTATCTGAGCACGATTCTACCCTGTTTGACTTCGCCAATGGGAACAGTGATACCCTTTTCCAGCTCTCTGGAAAATAGCCAACTGAGAGCATGTTATTAAAGTGATCAACAAGGTGCAGTGTTAATTGAGGCTCTAATAACTTAATCATTTCATCAGATATGCCATCAATCCCCACTGAACTCGAGGACGCTCCCCAAATTGCACGTTGAACTTCTTTCGCGGGTATAACAGAGAAATGAAAAGAGGGAGATGAAGGTGATGTAGGACAAGAATTGCATGTTATAGTTGAAAATGATTGTACGGAAAGTGGTCGAACATGATTTGAAACTTAAGCATAGTGACAATTTAGCTGTTGAGGTGTGAACAATTTAAGTGGTGATGGATTAGTCTTAGAACTGAGGCCCATGTTTTTTAGGCACTTCCATGATTTCTTTGGGTCTTTCGTGCTACTAAGTTTCTTTGCCAGAAATTGGAACTTACTTGAGTTGACAGTATTCGAAACCTGATTTCTAAGACCCTTGTAAACGGTATAATCGTCAACAGAACCTATAGCACGAAATCTATTAAAAGCTGCATTTCTGACTTTAATACTTTCTTTGATTTCCCGAGAAATCCAAGGTTTGTGGTTGGTTTTAATGGAATGAAATGTTATAGGAGTTAGCAAGTCAAAAGTAGATAAATTTGAGTTACATATAAATGTTAATGTAGATAAAATAGTGCTATGAATATTATTAGATGAATGAACCTGATGTGAATGCGGACTAGGTTGATGATTATATGGAGACATATCTATGGATACAGACTGGTCAGGCCAAGGTTGGGTGAATGATTAAGATGAGGAAGAGGAGGTGATGAATGATTCGAATGTAGTTGCAAGATTATGAGGGTTGATCCCCTCCAAATTTCATTTCCCAAATACCTTCACTTGAGACTGCTCATTATCAATCCGAAGAGTAATACTAATGGCATCGTGTCCAGCTGCGAAAGGAGCCGACGTCTTAACATATTCATGCTCAGGTACTGGTTCACAAATAAGGAAGAGATCCAACCACGTGTGAGATGGCCCACCTGATGTCATCGCGTGATGCGTTGGCTCTGACTGGATGAGTGAAAGTCCCAGTGCCGTTAGATTAGCTCTAAACCTATCTGCCATGGCACTGGTAGAATTCATGTCAATGTTAAAATCCCCAGTGACCATGTCATACTTGTATCGTGGTAGTATATCCAACAAGACCTCAAAAAACTCCGTGGGGTAAGTGGCCGAAGGCCTACGGTAAACAAATGCTAAAACCATTGAAACTGATTTACCTGTCAAACATAGTACCAGATATTCCGGAGCATTCGAAAAGATAGGCTCAGAGTACGCGATAATCCTTACCCCAAAATTTTCGCGCACATAGGCCGCCACACCTCCCCCCTCCTTACCCTCACGATCCAATCGATACAATGTATAGCCCGGCAGTTTAATAATTTCCGAAGAATCGTGACTTGTACACATGAGAGGCTGGATAAACTAATGCTTCGATAGATGCGAAATGGGTTTTTAGACGATTTATATTAGAGTGAAAAATGGAGAGTGACATCGATGATTTTGATGATTTTGATGATTTCGATTATTTGGCCCGACCAGCCCCATCTCACTTGGTGTGAGTTGGAGAGAGAGGAGGAAAGTTTATAAAATCGGCTTCTGAATTTACACGCTTCAACGGTCCGTCCCTCACCTCTCGCATAAAAACTACTAACAAGGAGAGGTCACACCCTCTGGAAAACGGATCCTTACCAAACTCTAGGATATAATTTCTACTATAAAATCATGCAGAAAGCCGGAGTTTTAGTGTCCAATGCCCATTTTTACGATAGATATAAGCAAATAATGAAAAATCTCGCCGAAAAAACCGTTGAGTTTGAACGCTTATAACTCAGAAACAATTAAAGGTGTACGTATAAACTAAATTTTAAAAGAAAGCTGAGGTCGAGTAGATATGTTTTGAAAAAAAGGAAGCTCAAATATTTTAATATGGTCAAAAGTTATGGGAGAAATAAGAATTAGCCAAAATTTTATCGAAAATTTAAAGTTACAATTTAATGATTTTTTAGTCTAAAATTTCGTCTAATTCTTATTTCTCCCATAACTTTTGACCATATTAAATTTGAGCTTCCTTTTTTTCAAAACTTATCTACTCGACCTCAGCTTTCTTTTAAAATTTAGTTCATACGTACATCTTTAATTGTTTCTGAGTTATAAGCGTTCAAACTCAACGGTTTTTTCGGCGAGATTTTTCATTATTTGCTTATATCTATCGTAAAAATGGGCATTGGACACTAAAACTCCGGCTTTCTGCATGATTTTATAGTAGAAATTATATCCTAGAGTTTCGTAAGGATCCGTTTACTAGAGGGTGTAACCTCTCCTTGTAAGTCTAAAACTATGGGCCTCGCATAGCCCAGCTCGCTCGATTTACGTATAGCCGCCTGCCATAACTCAAAGACGGGCTTCGGCCAAAGAGGCCTGACAAATAGTGCATTTTCTCCACCTTCACCGAAGATATCCCGCGCTTTATGTCCCTTCAGGAGTCGAGCCTTTTCAATGATTGCATCTCTGGACGTTACGGATGACATTTTTAATACCAGACCTCGAGTGAGTATCGGAGCTGCGGTAGAACCCGCCGAGTTTGATTTTAACCGCGGAGTCCAAGGACGAAGGTCAATTATTTGACTATTCAGATTCGGTAATTTCAGCACATTAAATACATCAGTTAGAAGTTCATTATCAGTTTTTTTGTATCCTTGGGCAGCCTGGTAATGAGCAGCTCGCATGTGTCCTTTGATGGAGGTTAACCAGCTAACCTCCAAGATTTTGCAATTTATTTCTGTAATTTGTGGACAACTGGCTGCAGTAAAAATGCATCTATTTTAATAGGTACAGACTGTAGACAGCGGGTGTCCAATTTGCCTTGCACTGAAAACTCGAGTTGGTCGCGTGAGTACAACAATCATATAAACAATACGGAGAAATAAACAGATGTCTTAGTACTCACCCCGCCAGAGAGAGAGAGAGAGAGAGAGAGAGAGAGAGAGAGAGAGTGAGAAAGAAATTGTTGCGCGACGTAGTTGGCGCGTAAGAGAGAGAAAAGAGATAGATACCTCTCGCTGTACGTTGACACAACAGCTGGTATGTGTGCGAGTGCACGCGCACGCATGCTATTGTATGTCAGTGGCGATTTCAGCCACATTTAAACAATTCTTTTTGTGATCGATGCAATTATGTTAAGTTTATTTTTAAAATTGAAAATTCTGTGTTTTGCCGAGGGGAAGGAATGCTAATAGTGATTCGTTAATTAATGGGAAACGTGATTTTGTCGAAATTGATAATGATTAAACAAAGCAAAATTATAATTATAAAAACTTATATATGGGATGAGATTTATAAAAATGAACTTATTTCATTTAAATGGGATGAGATTAATAAAGTTAATTTATTAAATTTATAATGGGATGAGCTGTATAAAAATAATTTGTTAAATTAAAATTTATTCTATATGTGATCAGATAAGTAAAATTAATTTTTTAATCTGAATGTGATGAGGTATAAAATTTAATTTATTTATTTCAGAATGAACACCCTTCATCGTTATGATAAAATCCACAATAACGATTTTAAAGGGTTAAATCCAGGTTGTAACGTCGTACAACTTTTAAAATCAAATTGGTTGTTAATTTTATTACAACCTGGATTTAACCCTTTAAAATCGTTATTGTGGATTTTATCATTAATTTATTGAAGTAAAAATTTATTTCTATGGGATGAGGTATATAGAATTAATGTATTTAACTTAATTTTTATTAATATGTAGAATGAGAATTATTTTTTTTTATTTAAAAAGGGATGAGTAAATATTTTATGTTATAAATAATTTAATAAATATTTGAATGGGACACGATATATATATATATATATATATATATATATATATATATATATATACGTACGTAACGAGATTTGAAATTGTAAATTTGGTTAATACAATTATAGATGATTTGACGTTGCTGTTGTTCTTAAGAACACAGTACGAGATGCTCGATTTCGAAAACAAATACCCCGGGGAAAAGGTTGGATTATACCTTATAGAAAATATGATTCAATTCCAGACTTATAACGGAGATACCTATAATCTAGGTACAATAATTTATTAAAATTAAAAGCTTTTATTTATTTACTGTTGTTTTTCCTCAGCAAAGCTGCTCTATCGATATGCTGCGGGACGTAGTACGTTACTGTAGTTATCGATAGGGGTGCAGTCGTCTGTGCCTTGTGTTCGGGTACTTGGCGGCTGTGTCCGCTGATGGATCAACAGTCTTGTGTTCGGGAGGTTGATTCGTCAGCTGATTAGTAAATCTTGACGCGTTTCGAATATTAAATGGATGTGATTGTCAGTGTCTGTGTTCGGGTACTTGGCAATTGTATTCGCTGACGAATCGACATCCTTGTGTTCGGGAGGTTTGTTTGTCAGCTGATTATAGTTTTATTTAAATAACGTTACAGATATGAAACATCTATTGGAGGATCAGGTTCGAGTTATTTCGAACGCGATCAACGAAAGGCGTGAAAGAGGGGAGATTCTTACCATCCCGGTAGAAAACCAGCTGATAATTTCCCCCTCTGCTTCGATAGGCAATTTGGACGAGAAAATGCTTATCGATGAGGTTCAAAATAGGGATGCAAATAAAATACGTGATGTAGATGCTATAGTTCAGGTCGACCTTAGTGATATATAATAGCGGGAAGCGGGAAATGGGAAGCGAAAGTGAATCGGACGTGAAACGTGAATCAGGGGACGCGTGCGGGATTCGAGATAATACGCCTAAAATAATAACAGAGGAAAAATGCAACATAAATTTGCGCATAAAAAATCCTGATTTTGAACCTAAGAGAATTGAATATTTTGATCCTATAGAAACACGGGAAGCAACGGGACAGGTACTCCAGCTGGTCTCCGAGAGAATCAAAGAAGACCTCAAGCCAGCCATTGATTCCCTGGGATCCGTCAAATACGTGGTGGACAGCATCAATGATTTCCAGGACACAATATGTGCCAGGGATAATAGGCTACAACCCTTGCACAGGGATGAAGTCTATGAGCTAATGGAGGTGCGAAAAGAGATTAGGGAAATACAACGGGATATGAGAAAAAGTTGTAACGAGATGCGTGACCACGTGAAAAGGGCAAATGAGATTTTGGCAAAAATAGAAGAGGTAAGTGATGAGTTAAATTATAAAAATAATGATGACTGGGATGCGAATGAATTTAACGAGAATGAATTTAACGAAATTGATGACAGCGATCGCGTTGAAAGTATGTCTAAAAGGGAATTGATTGGCTTAATTAAATCTGAATTATCTGAAGAAAATAAAATTGTAAAAACGAGCCGCCCTTTTAATTTTAATAATGCAATATTAAAAGTGATTGTCATCGCAAACTAAATTTGAATATTTTTATGATTATTTCACTTCGGAGCTGATAGCCCTGGACTTATTATATGTGATCGATGACAATGCGGAAAAACGGGACGCGATGGATGAAGAGATCTTAGCGAAAGATAAATTTAAGGTTAGAGATATTTTGATCAATCATATTGATCAAAATTATCACGCGAAATTAATTGAAATGAAAGATCCGCTAGAGATGCTAAATAGAATTAAAGAAATTAAAAGATGTGAATGTAACTTACCATCAGTTACCTTAAGAAAGCAATTGTACTCGATCTCATACAATCACGTCAAAGAAAGTGTTTCTACGTTTGTAGATAAATTTGATGAGATCATAAGAAATCATAATAACATACCGAATGTGCAACCGTTTGCTGAGTCAGAAATTCGTGACGCGTTTTATAATGCAATAGTACGGGAGGTGCCGCAAATACATGAATTAAATTTTGTAAATAAAAGCAGGACGGGTCATGATTTAACATGTAGTCAGTTAAAAACATTTCTGGCGCAGCATGAAGCAATGTGTAAGGGAAATGGTGGCGTTGGTGCATCGACAAGCACTACATCAGTGCCTAGAGCACTGCTTTGTTACGAGCGCGATGCCAATGGCCATCTCAGCCGAGATTGCCCGAGGAAAAATAGAGGTGAGAAGCTGTGCTACCATTGCAGGCAGTTCACAGCCACTCACATGGCGGACAACTGTCCGAATCCTCGAGCCAGTGACGCGAGGTCCGAGAAACAAGGAAGAGGCCGTGGCCTTATAAGGTATAAAAACTCTGTTAATTCGAATAGAACGTATGGATATAAGAGACGGTCAGACAGTGATGCGAGAAATGTTAGGGACGCGAAAAGATCGAAATATAGTAATCAAGACAGAGGTAGTTATTACAGCCAGAAAAGTAGAGGGGCTTTCAAAAATAATACCTCAAGAGATAAGGAAGCTAATAAAAATCCAGAAGCGAACTTAAGATCGGAGGGAGCGGGATGCGTAGAAATTAAAACAAAGCGTGATGAGAATGTTTTATTAGAAAATGTAATATGCGCAGAATCGCTTACCGAAAATTTGCTCTCGTTGAGGAAATTTGTTGACAAAGGCCTTGGAGTATATTTTGATAATAAAAGAGTAAATATTTTTGATCCGGTTGATAATAAAATTTTTCTGAGTGGAATTTACGAAAAACCATATTGGGTAATTGAATTAGAAATAGCTAAGAGAGGTGTTGATAAACTTGATTCAAAATTATTTAATAAACAAACAGTAGCTTACTTAACGACGAGAAGTGGAAGTGAAAAGTTGATCGAATTGTCTAATAAAGATATAGAGAAAGATAAAGTAAAATTGCCGGTAAATGAAATAGTAAATTCAAACTTTGATGTAACAATAACTGATAGAAAATTAAATAATCCAAATAGATCCAATGCCGATGTCGGTGATGAAAAAGAGTGTGACAATGTATTAAACGATGTGATGAGTAAAAACGAGAATATAGATAAAGCAATGCTATGGCATATTAGAATGGGTCATGTGTCCTTGAATTATTTGAAAATCTTACAAAAGAAGTATCCCGGTATTAAAGAATTAAAAGAAGTAAAATTTGATGATTCAATTTTAAAATGTGAAGCGTGTCCGGTTGCAAAGATGAACACATTGCCATTTAAAGAGACGAGAATGCGAGCAACCGAGCCATTGCAGATAATACATGCCGACATTATGGCTCCAATCAGTCCAAAGTCTTACTCCAAAAGATATCGATTTATTTCAGTATTTATAGATGATTTCTCTCGCTTAGCTATGACTTATCCTATGAAGTCTAAAACCGATACGGGCTCTTGTTTAGAAAACTTTATTAAAACATCGAGAAACATGCTTGGAAGAGTCGCAAAAGTTTGTTATTTGCGATGCGATCAAGGTACTGAATTTACGGGAGGCGACACAGTTAATGTTTTGGAAAATATGGGCGTATAATTGCAATTGGCATGCCCTGATACTCCTCAGCACAATGGAGTTGCTGAGAGATTTAACCAAACGATTCTGAAGAAGGCTCTGGGAGCAGCTGTGTATGGATATAATCGGACACCCCATAAATCTAATGATATGATTGCTCCGTTGGAAAAATTCAATCCAAACTACAAACCAGAGATGCAGCAGTTTAAGAGATTTGGCTGCTTGGCGTATATGAAAATTCAAAGGAAAATTGGTCCAAAATTCAGACAAGTGGCGATTCCCACCTTTCTCGTAGGCTATAAATCTACTGGATATATATTATTTAAACCAGATGATAATAAGTATTATGAAAGTCGAGACGTGAGATTCAATGAGAGCAAATCCAGGATTTGACAGACGATGGTGAAATAATAAATAAAGAGAAATGGTTTTTAGAATTTGAAAGAGACGAGACAGACAAGCCTACAGAGATCAAGAAAAAGGAGGGAGTAAAAAAGAAAAAAAGGGGTCGTCCAAAGAAAATGCGAATTGAAGAGACTAAATCCGAAAAAGAACAGACTAGACGCGATCCAGTATATAGTGTTCTTTTAGCAGAAGTTAATGGCGATCCAAAGACTTATAAAGAAACCATTACATCAAATGACAAAGAGAAATGGAAAGATGCAATACAAAGCGAATTGGCATCAATGAAGAAAAATGAAGTTTGGAAAATAGTGAAGCGACCAAAAGTTACTCATAATGGAGGAAAGCCAAACATAATTGATTCGAGATGGGTCTTAAAGAAAAAGACAGATAAAGACGGGATGTGTAAATACAAAGCTAGGCTTGTAATAAGAGGATTCAAAGACTCAAACGATTATGAATTAATTGATACCTATGCACCGGTATCCAGATTAACTCTGATAAGATCGGTTTTGGCAATAATAAGTAAATACGACTTGGATGTGTGTCAAATGGATGTTAAAACTGCCTTTCTAAATGGTACTATAAGTGAAAAGATCTACATGGAATTACAAGAAGGCATAGATGTGACAGAACAAGATAAGCGTAAAAAGATCTGTAAATTAGAAAAGGCATTGTATGGATTGAAAATAAGCCCAAAACGATGGAATGAACGTTTTTCAGAAGCAGTTGATAAAATAGGTTTAAAATCATATGATAGTGAAACTTGCTTGTTTACTTGGCGTGATGCGAATAATTTCCTAATTTTAATATTATATGTCGATGATTTTTTAATTGCAAGCAATGATAAAATTAAATTAAATGAGGTTAAAATTAAATTGAGAAGCGAATTTGATATGACTGATCTAGGTGAACTGAAGTGTTTCTTAGGAATTAATATAAAACGTGAAAGATCTAAGCAGGTTATGGTATTGTCTCAAGAAGACTATGTAAATGAAATGTTGCAAAGATTCGGTTTCGGTGAGATGCATCCGCAAAGAACTCCAATGATCACTAATCAGCTGGCAAATCGAAAGAGACGAGAACGAGAAGAGAACAT
This sequence comes from Theocolax elegans, assembly GCA_026168455.1. Lineage (NCBI taxonomy): Eukaryota > Metazoa > Arthropoda > Insecta > Hymenoptera > Cerocephalidae > Theocolax > Theocolax elegans. The sequence goes on from CM047430.1 coordinate 12,347,786, forward strand.
AGAAGTTATAGAAAAATATACTAAATCAAATGTAGACTTTTCATATCGAGAAGCCGTAGGTTCTTTGTTGTATCTAGCTAACATGATGCGGCCAGACATTACCTACACTGTAAATGTAGCCAGTAGACATCAGATAAATCCCACGGAAGAAGACTGGGAGATGGTTAAAAGAACCTTTTGTTATTTAAAGGGAAGTGCTTCACTGGGACTTAGATATACTGGTGCTGCAAATGACATTCAAACGTATTCTGATGCGAGTTTTGCAGATTGCAAAAATAGCTTGACCACGAGTGGTTTTGTTATAAAATTATGTGGCTTTGTCCACATGTCAGGCTGAATACGTAGCGATGAGTGAAGCGTGTCAGTATATGATTTCACTGCTGAATTCATTAAAATTAATGTGAACTGAGAATTTTATACCGATGACCTTGTGGTGCGATAATAAGGCAGCAGGTGCAGCAACACAGACGACTGGTAGTAATAAATTGCGACATATGATTGATATCAAAGAACATTTTGTGAAAGAATGTGTAAAAATTGGACTGGTAAAAGTGATGTGGGTTCCTTCTAAGGAACAATTAGCTGATATTTTTACAAAACCTCTAGCTTTCGTTTTGCACAATAAGCTGACCTTAAAAGTACTAAATTATGAAAGTGATGAGTAACGGGATTCGTTTTCTTTTATTTGTATTGTTTCAGGGAGCAGTAAGTGTTGCGACGATCGATGAAGATCGGGAGGGAGTGTTGGAGTGACGATCTCCATCTACCGTCGCGCCCTCAGCCCTCTTAGTCGTTTGGGTGAACTAGACCCAGTTGCCTTTGGCTCACCGGACGCGACAGTCTCTTTTTGTCTTAGCAGAGTGTTTTATTATATTTCATAAATAAATAATAAATATATAGAATAAACTTTTCTTTTGTACTATAAGTGACAGTGTATAGTTTATTTGCCACTGCACACCACCCAACTATCCAACAACTACATAATATTTTTTAAGAAATCTTTAATGAACATATTTTTATAAAGATTTTAATTGCAATGTATACATTATAACTGATGTTTTTTTATGAAATAGCACAATATGATATTATATTTGCTATATGTAATTACGCATTCATATTATTTTTGTCTCAAGAAGACACTTAGGTGAAATAAAAAAGAAACAATCTATCATTTGCGACGAGACGTCGTTGCAATGGAATAAATAATACTTAATGTATTATATTATTTTGTATGTATATAGAATATTGTAACTTAAAATCTCGCACGTTGTTATTGTTTCGTGCGTTGCTTCTTTAAGGCCACGAAACACGCGTGTTTATGTCGACGACCGAGGATGTGTGCGAGCATCCGTATATTCGATTGTTATTGTGTGTGTGTGTGTGTTAGATACTTCTCGGGAATGCGACAATTCTCGAAAAACTCAGTACGCTGCCGGTCTTGACCGCGACAGCACCCTTTGACACATCGTCACGTTTAGTATCGCGCGCCACGGGAAGTACCGGTCCGGTTCGTCCGTGCTTCGGGAAGCCGTACGCGAGTGCTCGTGAGTTCATGTAAGTGCAGTGCGAAGGACCAAATACCTCGGGTTGAGTGTTTCCCAAGGTAGGCGAATCGCCGCGGCATCAGGCCGCACCTGCAGATCACCGTCGAGGACGACGGGAATCCGGGCCGACTCCACCGGCCAGCAGACGTCGGGGCGCCGACGCGCAACAGGGCCTATGGATAAACCAGCCCGGTAAGTACCCGACATTGGTCGGTATATACTTAGAGTGTGTTGAGAGTGCGTTCATGAATGTTTGTTCGGTAGCACACCGGTGCTACCGAAACCGACTAGGTATTGCGCGGGGCGAGCACGGGGGCAGCCGCTGCTTGCCGCGTATATACCACGCGACCGGGAGAACGCCCCGTTAATTATTGTCGGGCACCTCCGTGTAAATTCTTAAATAAATACTCATTTATTTTATTTTTATATAACGGTCGCGTAATTATTTTAATTATAAATTAACCCGCAAACAACCTTCCGATTCCCGAGTTTCCCGCCACGTGTGTCGGTACGTAGGAGATCGTCCTATCTCCGCTACCGTGTCCCGACGGGTTAACTTATTAACCCACGGCGACGACAAAGACGCGTTCTTCGGGGCCGTCGTCCCTGTTTAAATTAATAAATAACTTGTAACTGGTATTAGGACGAAATACCACGTTACAAATGGCGACCGTGACAGGACGGTAGTTGTACCACCTGCGTGTCGAGGGTTTTCGGGTCGGCAAAAAAATTTTCTTATTTTCTTTAAATAAGTGTTGCTTGCATGTACAGGTTATCTGTACTTATGTAAGAATCAGCGGGTTATTTAGTTTTAAAATTTTTGATTTGCAAGTCGCGGGTGAGAGAGAGAGAGAGAGAGAGAGAGAGAGAGACATTGCGTCGCGGAGTCGTGTAGTGCTGAGTGAGCACGAGTCCGCTAGTGGGAGAGAGAGAGAAAATCCCAACTAGCCGGCGTTAGACTCGCGCGGCGTAAGTGTAACGAGTATAGAGAGAGAGAGAGAGTGAGAGAACATATACATTATACGGCATATACCGCGCGGATTTCCTTCGTTGCTACGCAAGAAGGAAAATTTCCCCCTCTGCGCGACCGTACTTTCATTTTTAATTTAATTGCATGAATTTTGGTTGACTCGCTTTACAAGCGAGTTTAACAATTTGTGTGTGTGTGAAATATTTTTGAGTTCGACTCACTGATTTTGTATCAGTTCGAGACGAACAATAATATTTTTTATTCCTTATAATTATTTATTTTATTATTATCATTATTATTATTTTTATTAATAATTTACTTTTGTTGTTATATATATACTTTTGAATTAATTTTTCAAAGATATTATCACGCTGTTAGTCAGCTGATATTGAAAGAATACGATAATTTTTCTTTGTGTGATAATTAATATTAATATTATTTTGATTAAGTGTTTGTCACTTAATCATTAATTCTGCTGACGGGAAAAATTCTTTGATTTATTTTCTGAATTATTTTTTGCTTTTCCTCCAAATTAAGAAATAAGTTGCAATTAATTTGTTTGTCAAATTAATTGCATATTTATATTGTTGATTTATGTATAAAATAATATATATAAAGTTAATAATAAATAAAACGATTAATTTCTTTTAAAAATAAATTAAAATTGTTTTTGGAGGTTAACAATAAAATTAATTTTTTTTGTGTGCTTTAAATCAAATTAAAAATTTTTTTTACTGTTTTAATCACATTTAAATTTTTTTTTTGTGTGATCTTGTTTTGAAAATTCTTTTCTTTTGAAGCTACTCGTAAAATTATAATTATTGTGTTTGTCAAAATAATTATATTTGTGGCTTCCAGAATTTTTTTCTTTCTTTCAAAATTTAATTTCTCTTGTCAGCGAATTAAAATTTTTTTTTGTATTTTTATTCATAAGTTGCAATCGATAGCAATTTATTTTTAAATTGTTACCAAATTAATTTGTTTGTCAAATTAATTCGGTCTTGGATTGGTTTAAGTATCTTTTGCAATTTTACTTAGGTTTAAAGAGAAGATCGACAACAAAAATTTTTTTCCTTTGATCCGAATACAGATTCGATTCAGCTTTCGAACCTGGTGGCAAACAAAATTTTTTTTTATAGTTTGTATACAAAAAAATTATATTAATTTACATTGTGACATTGTAGTTATACTACATGTCACTTAGAAATAAACTAGCGAGACAAGGTATAGTATAGCACCTGTCAAGCTTACTATGCGAAGTAAGCGTGCTATACATACCAATCAAGTCCTAATAGACACACATATGCGTATGTGTGAAACCGATATAGGCTTACAGTACGTAGTAAGCAGGAGAACTCGAAGCAAAGGAGATGCGACTCCTGACTGCGCACAATTGCACACACACACACACTGCTCCGTTGATCCAGCATCCTAATGCCTTCTCCAGCACCAGGAATGACCCGTACCATATCCCCAGGTCCCATCCAGCCTTGAATGCCCTCTCCAGCTGTCCGGACACTCCGAGCCGAAGATCCCGAATTGACAATATACGGCACCTGCAATGAAGAAACTCGAGAGGCTCGATTTAGCTTAAAATCGAGGTAAAAAGGAACGATTTAAAAGCTTACCTCGCAGATAGTATTCTCAGCAGGGCCGCAGTTACTCAATCGCCATCCGGCACCACTAAGTCAACGTCGTAGACGACATCTCCGTCGAGGCAGCGAAACCATGGCCCGAACGGCCAGTACGAACCGAGCCGAGCGCGCACGACTCGAGACGCGAGATTAGGCGCGCCTGCGCAATACGCCGAGGGAAAACTCTCTCGCTTCGTGCGTGCCGATACTCGACAGACTGCGACCGACCACCGATCGTGCGACCCGAAATACCGCAATTTCATAAACCACGTGTGTGTCCGAGGGACCCAGGAGACGAGCGTCCAGGTGAGCCGTGCTCCTTCCTCCCAAATCCAGCTTCCTTTAAGTGTGTGTGCGCGACGCGTGGTTAGGTGCGCGACGGCCCGCAATCGCGCGAACGCGAGCGACCGCGGCCAACGTGACTGGCAATTTTGAACGGCAAAGCCGCTGCTTTGCCGTGTAATACTTATGAGCACATTAAGTGCAATAAACCTGCAATCTCCTTTTAACGAAGTTGTTTAATTTGTGTTTTAATCGAGACTCCACCCTAATCCCCAGTGGACACGTCACATGGCGACCGTGACTTTTTGATCCGAAAAAATTGTGATCGTGGACTTCGGGATTTCTACGAGTATTAATCCGCCATATTGCGCACACACAGAGGAAGCGTCGAAAGTGGTTTTGGACGGCCATTTCGATTTCGACCACGTGCAACCAGATTTTGATTTTTTGCAATAAATTCAAGTTTGGTTAATAGAAATTGTTGTTATTAGTGAATTATCTACAAAATTCGGTGAGTCTATTCCATATTATTTGGTTTGAAATTTTTTTCTGCATATTGTTCTTTTTTGCACATAACAGCAATAATTTTATTTTTCCCTTTAAAAATATTAATTTTACAATTAGTTTATTCCCTTCTAGCTCCAAAATATTTGATTTTGTTTAAAGGCTTTTTGAAGTTTGTGAAATTGAATTACATTTAAAGTTAAATGAGTATGAGAATTTTGGAGTACGAGTAAGTACTTAGTAAATTTTCATTTCAAGCTACGTTCTCAACTTAGAAAAAGAAAAGTAAGGAAATGTTTTTTTTTAAGTTTATTACAATTAATTATTGTTAAAAATTAGCAGTCAAAGTTAATATTGTACCCTGTAGTAATAAATTCAAGGGACAAATAGCAAATATCGCAGTTACTTGATTTACTCAACCAGTAATTTTTGTGAAAATTTTTGTTTGCAATTAAATTGAGTTTTTTATTATAAATAAGCATTCTTTGAGTTAATTAGAACCTATAGCCACCAAAATTATATTCAATTTAATTTATTTTTGAACAAAATGAACCCTTCAAATATTGAGAACGATATCCAACCAAGTGTATATACAGTTATACAGTGTTAAGATAGTAATATTTAATTGCTGTACGCTTATTAATTTTGAAATTGCATTAACAAGTAACATTTCACTATTTATTTGCATTATATATATCTTTTTAAGAGTCGTAACCCATCAAGCACCATTGTAACCCAATCCAGCACCATATATACCCATATATACCCATATATACCCAATACGCTTAAATATTTCAAGCTTGGCTTGTAAATCATTTACTTATACGCTTGCCTTTCACTCAAGTTCGTTGTTGTGAATTCTTGCGTAGGTACTTAATTAGTTTTTGTTGATCAATTTGGTCATAACAGTATCGACAAAAATAATTTAACAATTTTTTTTTGCTTTTGGCATTTTGTGCGCTTAAATTAACAATACTGACTTGTTAGTATGTTATATAATTTTAATTGCTTAATAACTAAAATTTAGTTTTGTTATTATTTTTATTTGCTTGCTCATAAATTAGTTTGCTTAAAATTAAAGCAATTTAATAATATTATGCTTGCATAATTTTAATTAATTATTAAGTCAAAATTTTGTTTTTTTTTAAGAAATTAAGCTACAATTGAGCTGTTTAGAAATAAATTTAATTTTTTGTGATTGACTACAAGTTGTATTGAGCTGCACTTAGTATTAAAATTTTTTTTTGACGAAATAGCGTGAATTAATTTACGTGTCCTAAGAAATCCTCAAAATGTCAGAACTAAATGGAAGTTTGACTCTGCATACGTTGGCAGAGGAGGATTATACTAGGTTATCGTTGGAAGAGGGCATCCAGCGGATACGGCAAAATGTTTTTCATTGTAGTAATCAAGAAATGCCGATCAATATGCCGATCTAAAAAATTTAAACGCCACAGATTCCATGTATAATATAAGGAATCGAGTAGAAAGTTGTGAAACACGGAAATGTTTCGGGTTAGCGGCGGCATATTGGGATCCTGAAGTAGACGAGGCGAATTTCGTTCCATTGGATATACCCGGTAATAGAAATTTGAATTTAACCTCAGAAGGGGAAAACTACTTAGCTGGCACATGGAGGAATCCGTCCGTCATGCGGCCAGTAAGTAGGGGAATTACAGCGGGAAATCCTACGGTACCAATGGATAACATGGAAGTGCACAGTGGTGCTTACCCACGTATTCATGGGCAATTGCCGACAGGTCAAACATTGGGACCATATGCAGATCCGTTAACTTTCAACAATTCGCGGAATTCGACAGCACTGATTGGCGGAGAAAATGTGGTAACGACAAATGCTAATGTTAGATTACATTTGAACTTCCCATTGCCCACTTCAACGTCAGAACCCCTCCAGCACCCAGATAATAATTATAATTTACATTGTAATAGTATTAATCTCCCATGCGCGCAATCCACCCAACATCCAGCACACGGAAATGTGATAGAACATAGACAAAATGAACAAAACGCGGCAGATCAGGTTCAATTTAGATTTCAAGATAGACAATTTTTAAGTGCGAGTTTTAATTCGGGAAATGCAGGCGGATATGATCAAACATCGTATTTGCAAATTAGACAGTTTGTGGCAACTAACACAAACACAGATAACATGAGATCACCACCAACCCCGAGGCCGAGAAATCCAAATACAATCAATCTTCCGCGAAATGTTCAAAGCCATGAATCACATGTTCCACAGATAACGGAGGAGGATTTTGAGAATAGAACATTTCCAATCTACACTCAGGCGGGTAATAGGACACAAGGAGTGAGATTTAGTGATGAATTCACGAGAAATTGTGAAAGACCAATACCTGCAACGAGTAGTTCGAACGAAACGAGGTACCGAATAGGAAATGAACGACAGTATTACGATCAGCGTGAACCGATCCAGCAGCCTTCTTACACCCAAAACAATTCCTTCCAGCAACAGGAAAATCCTAGAACCGTCCAGCAATTCCCACGAAATTATACTAGTTCATCTAATCCTAACCTCGAACGACAACCTCCAGTTATGCCACAATCCCAATATAATATTCCTCCAGCACCATCACAAAATAATTTTAGACAATATCCATACAATTATTCCCAACCCTACCCCCAGTCAAGCACCAGGCGAGAAGGATCACTTTTGGATAATTCGACCTTCCAAAGAGAAAAACGTGTCAGCGAAATTCTAAAACAATGGCATATTGAATTTAAAGGTGATAAAAGGAACGATCCAGAGTCATTCCTAGTAAATTTGACGGAATGTGCACGTTCATACCAATTGACTATGGATGACATCACTAGGTCATTGCCAGTAGTACTGGATGAAGATGTCTGGTGTTGGTTTCGCAGAGAACATCGCAATTGGTTGATATTGGAAGACTTTCAACAAGCATTTAGACTCCAATATTGTAAAGAAGACTTACAATATCAAGTAAGAAAAAGGATAATGGTAAGAACGCAGGGACCGCAAGAAGATATTTCGACATATCTTTCGAAATTCCGCAACTTATTGGATCAGTTGAAGCCTCCAATGCCCCTTGGCGAACAATTAGCGATCACATACGATAATCTACATCCAGATTATAGGCGAAGAATCGACAAAGACCAATTTTCATCGTTTTTGGAATTGCAGCTGCTAGGAAAGAAGGAAGAAGCACGCAAGCGCCAAGACACACTCTACCGTCCTCCGCCAGTAGAAGACGACGAGCAACTCTTCAACTCCGCGTACGAACCAGTAAAAGTGAAAAAGTCTGGTAAAACTGCTGCAATCGCTGGGAATGCTAGTGATGCAGGCACTACGCACGAAGAGGCACCTGCTGCCGCCTTACAGCAACCTCCAGCACCCCCAAACCCCACGTCGTATAACCCCAAAAGAAATAATAAAAGATCATTTAATAAAAAGCGAAACGGAACAAATCAAAATGGAAAAGGGCCAAATGAGAAAAACAAACAGGCCCCAGCTGGAAATGGTAATAATGGAAAACTGGAAAACGGGACAGATAGCCCCACTACTCATAGTCACTAGTCATAGGTCCTATGATTGCCCAGACAATTCTTGCAGAGGGTGTGGTAGGAAAAACACACTGAAGCGAAATTGTCCAACGTGTAAAGTTCCTAGACCGGCGGGAAATGACTCGCGGAGGAACCAGTAGGAGTCGTTGTGTCCTCCTTGGTAGAAAACGTTATAGTAGACTCCAAAACTACCAAATTTCCAGCAAACCCAAATAAGAGAAAGAAAACAGGTTCCATGAATCCAAAAAGATTAAAAATTTCCCCTCCAGCACCAATTATAAACACCGGAAAAGCCCATCCAGCACCATCCAAAAACAAGAAAATTCCCCTCCAGCATCACTCCAGCTTCCTATTGCCAGTCCGAATTATTGTATAATCCCCGTGTACATAATTATTCCCGTGAATATGTGGACAAGCAAAGTTTTAATCAAGGAAATAAGTGTAATGTGTACGATAGCGTTGAATTTCCTAGAAACGAAAATTCTAGTCGAGAATCCCGCTATGTAAACAGTGAGCCTCGTTCGAGCGACCTTGTTTACGCTCGCGAAGTGGCCAAGGGCAGCGCCGCGTCGGGCGAGAAAGCAATAAAAGCAACGACATTGGCAGCGAGAGTATCGAAACTCGTGCCTGTTCTGTATTACGGTTGCCGCGATAGAAAATCACGAAGGTGCGATCAATCGGTGTCATTGAGAACGGACTGCTCTGAATCGGAGCTAGACGTCGACAGGATTGGATCAGCATCCGCGATCAATCGGTGTCATTGAGGACGGGCTGCTCTGAATCGGAGCTAGACGTCGACAGGATTGGATCAGCATCCGCGATCAATCGGTGTCATTGAGGACGGGCTGCTCTGAATTGGAGCTAGACGTCGACAGGATTGGATCAGCATCCGCGATCAATCGGTGTTATTGAGGACGGGCTGCTCTGAATTGGAGCTAGACGTCGACAGGATTGGATCAGCATCCGCGATCAATCGGTGTCATTGAGGACGGGCTGCTCTGAATCGGTGCTAGACGTCGACAGGATTGGATCGGCATCGCCACATGATGACGACATAGGACCTCGAGATAGCCAAAACGAAGACGAATTGTCCGCCATAGTTGTCACCAGGTGAGATTTCTTTTGTGCGCAGTACATGCCGAAGATCGCAGAAAACGCCCCTTCCGAACCCCGCCAAACCACCCCATCGAGGCCTGTCCGGAGTGCCACGACGAGTGGGTAGAAGCCCTAAAGGATTCACCCCAAATAGGGGAGTGTAAATTTTTTTTTTAAGTTTATTAAATTGGTAAAACTTTTGAAATGTGACTTGTATTTTACTCCCTTCAGACCCACACCATTCCCAAAAATAGAGAAAATATACACACAATGTTAGTTAGTACAATAGTTAATTGATAAATTCAGAATTACATACAACCTTCACAAAGTATAATGAATAAATTTTTAATTGTTAAAGAATGCATTAATAAAGAAAACCAAATAATGTGTTTGATTCACTATAGTATTCATAATAGTTTCATTATTATAGTCAAATTCATGTCATTATTTAATCTCGACGTAAAGCCACTTTCGAAAGAGGAGAGCAACTCACCAGGTTAGTAATGAATGAAAGTATTCTATTCTAATACATATTTTTTTTTTTTGGAATGATTGTTTCATGTTAGTTTGGGTTATGAATGTCGCGAATTTCGGAATTGGTCGGAAAGCGAGCGTGATAAGAGTTTGTAAGCCAGTCACACGTAATTCGAATCGGATAAAGTAATTTAATTATCGGAAAAGTAATAATTACACACTCAGCGTGTTACTCAGTTACACAGATTAACTCTAAAGAAAAGCTGTTCCAGATTCCAGTGTTCCAGAATTCAAGAAACCCATTACACTTATCAATTGGAAAAATTTTTTTGTTATTCTTTTGAAGTTTAATAGTAAGATATGCGAAAAAAAAAGGTAATTTATTTTACGACACAAACAACACAGACAGTTACACTTTACACCGCTGTAGATAGCACCGGCTATCTTAGGTTAAGTTTTTTACGTACTAGGATCTATCTAGAATCGTTTTGATAGCTAGTATTGTATTCATACTTCTGTGTGCATTGTGCATCCCCTTGCGTATTCTAAATCGAAGTAAGGTATAACTTCGGTTTGGGAGGGGGGAGTTGTGACATTGTAGTTATACTACATGTCACTTAGAATTAAACTAGCGAGACAAGGTATAGTATAGCACCTGTCAAGCTTACTATGCGAAGTAAGCGTGCTATACATACCAATCAAGTCCTAATAGACACACATATGCGTATGTGTGAAACCGATATAGGCTTACAGTACGTAGTAAGCAGGAGAACTCGAAGCAAAGGAGATGCGACTCCTGACTGCGCACAATTGCACACACACACACACACACTGCTCCGTTGATCCAGCATCCTAATGCCTTCTCCAGCACCAGGAATGACCCGTACCATATCCCCAGGTCCCATCCAGCCTTGAATGCCCTCTCCAGCTGTCCGGACACTCCGAGCCGAAGATCCCGTATTGACAATATACGGCACCTGCAATGAAGAAACTCGAGAGGCTCGATTTAGCTTAAAATCGAGGTAAAAAGGAACGATTTAAAAGCTTACCTCGCAGATAGTATTCTCAGCAGGGCCGCAGTTACTCAATCGCCATCCGGCACCACTAAGTCAACGTCGTAGACGACATCTCCGTCGAGGCAGCGAAACCATGGCCCGAGCGGCCAGTACTAACCGAGCCGAGCGCGCACGACTCGACACGCGAGAGTAGGCGCGCCTGCGCAATACGCCGAGGGAAAACTCTCTCGCTTCGTGCGTGCCGATACTCGACAGACTGCGACCGACCACCGATCGTGCGACCCGAAATACCGCAATTTCATAAACCACGTGTGTGTCCGAGGGACCCAGGAGACGAGCGTCCAGGTGAGCCGTGCTCCTTCCTCCCAAATCCAGCTTCCTTTAAGTGTGTGTGCGCGACGCGCGGTTAGGTGCGGGACGGCCCGCAATCGCGCGAACGCGAGCGACCGCGGCCAACGTGACTGGCAATTTTGAACGGCAAAGCCGCTGCTTTGCCGTGTAATACTTACGAGCACATTAAGTGCAATAAACCTGCAATCTCCTTTTAACGAAGTTGTTTAATTTGTGTTTTAATCGTGACTCCACCCTAATCCCCAGTGGACACGTCACAACATTAATTTTCCTTGTTGTTTTATTTAGATTTGTTATTATTTAATTAGTTTGCCAAACTCGAATCGGAATTTTTTTTTGTGATTCTTTTCTCTTTATATAAGGTATGCCCTCTCATATAGAGTAGTTTTGTACTCTATAATCGAATCTGGACTCTGAGCTATCTCCTCAGTTGTCCAAACTTTACAGGGCATACGGGGACGCAGTTGGTGTGCCAACTGAGAAGAAATTCCCAGGTGCACAACGCCGTCTCTGCCTTATCAAAAAAAAATTACGATGGGCAGCTACGAGACGCGTATTTGCAAAATACTTAGTGACTCGTGGGATGCGAGGCACATTAAAAAGGACATCAGATCACTTCCTTTGGAGGAGATCTACGCCCAGCTCGATCGTTTGCACCTTAATGCAAATAGCGAGGAGTTTGAGTGTAGAGAGCGCCTTCTGAGACATAGGATTAAGTGCTATGATCCTCAAATTGACGTGCCTTGGTATCCCAATTACGACGAGGATACTTCTGCCCAACCAGCGACGAAGCTCTTAGCTTGTCCACAGTTCTGGCAGAAGCACCAAAAGCGTTCCAGAAGAGGTAGTGTGATACCTTCTGGTACCGACAGGTCTATAGAGTCTGAGTTGTCAGACGATAGACCAACAAGTGAGCACATAACTCCCATTCAGGAAGAAGAGGGAAATGTGACTACACATAGTAGAGTGCCCACGCCGACGGGTGCATTAAGACCGCTTCCTGATAATGACCGGCACTGAAAGACCTAGGTTTGTTAGATGTTCTATTTGGAATTGAGGGATTAGATGGCAACATCCAACTGAGAATAGTCGAGAGTATGGAACACTCGATGATCCTCGGTATGAACTTCCTTCAACATTGGAACATCGAGGTTAAAATTGGCGATGCCCTCTGGCGCGTTGGCGCCGGCAAATGGCAGTCTTTTGTCAAGGATGGAATCCGAGACGGAGACACGAGGATTCTCGCAGAGTGTGCAGGTATCATCGAGCTTATTACCACCACCAGGCGATGTGCATGGCTTTACTACGTTGATCGAACATCACGTGGAAGTAGAGCCAGGTGCACGACCAGTACGTCACAAACCAAGACGTATGTCGCCTAAAGTCCTCGTATTCGCCCAGCAAGAAGTCAGGAAAATGTTTGAGAGAGGAATAATAGAACCGAGTGCAAGTGAATGGTCTGCCGCTCCAGTGATAGTCCGCAAAGACGAAGGTAGCTATCGTTTTTGCATAGACTTCCGAGATTTGAATGCGGTAACGAAATGTGACTCATCTCCAATAACGAATATGGATTCGATCCTGGATAAGTTACATAATGCCAAATTCATCCCCAAAATCGATCTTAAGAAGGCATATTTCCAAGTGTTAATGTCAGAAACTAGTCGACATTACACCGCCTTCGCTGTGCCTGGGTCTGGGTTGTGGCAGTTCTCACGGATGCCGTTCGGACTGATAAATGCACCCATGACATTTGCACGGTTGATCGATGCTCTATTTGGTCCCGAAGTTGAACCTCATGTTTTTGGTTACCTGGACGATTTAATTCTTATAACCGAAACTTTCGAGGAACATTTAAAATGGTTGGAAATGGTTCTAAGGACACTAGTGGACGCAGGGCTAGAATTGAACAGAGAGAAGTGTCAGTTCTGTTGCTCGAGCATTACGTTCCTTGGGTACCGCCTGGATGGTGATGGACTTCGTCCCGATGTGGATCGAGTGGCTCCTGTCCTAAATTATCCGACCCCAAGAAATGTTAAACAACTTCGTTCCTTCCTTGGCATGGTCGGTTGGTATTCTCGTTTTATAAATCGAGAGTCGAATATTACGATCCCTCTCGTGAGATTACCCCGAAAGGACCAGCCATGGAAGTGGGGACCAGAGCAGGACGCGGCGTTCCGTGAACTCAGGTTAGCTCTAGCCGGCGCGCCAGTACTCGCTCGACCAGACTTCTCTAAGCCTTTCTCGGTCCAGAGCGACGCGAGTGATTACGCTATTGGGGCTGTGTTGACCCAAGAAGATGAAGATGGTTTCGAGCATCCGATCGTTTACGTCAGCCGAGTGTTGAACAAGGCAGAGCGTAATTACATGACGACGGAGAAAGAGTGTCTAGCCTTAATCTGGGCAATTAAGAAACTTCGGCCATATATTAAAGCGTATCGTTTTAAAGCTGTGACGGACCACAGCGCGCTCAAATGGCTGAAAACTCTTAAAGAGCCCACGGGCAGACTAGCGCGCTGGGTGCTTGAGATGCAACAGTGGGACTTCGAGATTGTGCACAAGAAAGGTGCACTATACTATGTTACCGACGCACTCTCTCGCGCTGTTAACCTGGACTCGGACGAAGTCGAAATAGCCTCCTTTGACGTGATTACCGACCCATGGTACATCGCCAGACTGGATGATGTGAGGTCCAGTCCTCAAAAGTTTCCGCACTGGAAAATTGAGGATGAAATGCTCTATCGATTCACGACCGATAAGCTGCTGGACCCAATCACGGGTCAAGAGGAGGGATAGAGATTAGTTGTGCCCATTGAGCATAGGACGCGCGTACTAGAGGATTCGCATTGCCCTCCATCGTGTGGTCATTTAGGAGTGGAAAAGACCTATGACCGAGTGGCACAGGACTATAGTATAGACTGCCAACGATATAAAGTCTCACAGGCGGGCCCTCAAGGTTGGATGGGCAAACGTAATATTGAGAGACCGTGGGCTGTGGTTGCGGCAGATATAACGGAACTGCCTCGTAGTAAGAACCAATACAAATATATACTGGTCTTACAAGATTTGTTCACGAGGTAGGTTGAATTAAAACCGTTACGAGCTGCTACCGGTAAGTCGGTCGCGAAAGCATTCGAGGAACTCATACTGTTTCGTTGGGAGACTCCTGATTACTTCCTTACAGATAATGGTACAGAGTTCGTCAATAATAAGTTGACACATATGCTTGAGGATTACGGGATAAAACAGATCACGACTCCTCCTTACCGACCGCAAGCCAACCCCGTCGAGTGAACAAATAGGACATTAAAGACGATGATCGCGGCCTTTGTGGATTCCGATCATCGCAGCTGGGATGAACATCTACATGAATTCCGTCATGCTATTAATACAGCAAGGTAATCAAGTACGAAGGTTTCCCCAGCTTTCCTTAATTTTGGACGTCATCCTCAACCGGTAAAGAGTCTGCGTAGAGAGGTTGAGAAGAGGGAATTTAAAATTCCTGTCGATCCCGAGATGTGGATAGATCGACTCAAACGTCTTAATGCCCTTCGAGATCTAGTGCGGAAACACATAGATGAAGAGCAGAGACGTTAGGAGAAAGTCTATAACAAAAATAGACACGTGGCTTCCTTCCAAGTAGGCGATCTAGTCATGAGGAAGTGTAGGACGTTATCGCACGGGGCCAAAGGTATTTCGGCCAAATTGGCGCCTAAGTACGACGGACCCTTCGAAGTCAAGGAGATACTATCACCAGTAGTCTTAAGACTTGAAGAGTCTGGACGGAAAAGGTCTGAAGTACACGTATCTGATTTAAAGAGATACGTTCCGCCAAGGAGAAAATCCTAGGCCAGCGATGATTGGCTAGCCACGGGAAAATGTAGAGTGGGTATCCGGGTGTGTGATTGATTGAGTACGAGTGATTATATATGATTAATGTAACTATGATTTGTTTGTAGTTAATTAACAAATTTCTTTCTTTTGTTTCAACACCCTGGACGAGGACGAAACCAAACGGTTGATCGCTCAGACCGAGCAAATGTTCGGTAAGCGAGAGACCGAACGGAGCGCGGAAAGCTACCGCCGATTCCAACGGCAAGCAGTCCGCGACCATAATCGTTTCGGGGATTCCCACTGTCTGTACGCAGAAAATAAGGAATTCACGTCCACCTTTCTGGCTAGCTCGCCACCAGAAGCGAGGGAGACGGTCAAGAGGAGTTATGCCGAGGTGGTGGGGAGACCCCTGCCGGCCCAACCATCGGGTCTTGGCAGCAACCTCCAGCCCGCTTCGGCGGTAGAGGCTGTTGACTTGCCCTTGGAAAGGCCTAAAGGTGTGTCAAGTCCGCCACAAGCTGGCGAATCCAGTCCAAATCCCAAGACGATGGTAGAGCGAATGGAGGTCGACCAGCAGACACCGACGGGTAGTGTTAATTATCTACCTGCCGGATATGCAGAGGTCCTCCGCCAAGAAGAGAGGGAGCGGCAAAGGGAAGTCGCCGAAAGCCGTCGAAGGCGCAAGAAGTATAATCCCTTGCGCCAGATGACGGTCGACGATTACTATTCGGCAGTAGACGATGGGAATCTGGCACAAGCCGTGCCGAGTACCATCGCGTCGGTAGTAGTGGTTCCGCCAAAGGAAGAGATGTCGCCCGCCAGGAGCAGACTCTTCCCTTTGTCCAAACCACCGACGCAGGTTCGGAGAGAGATGTCGCCCGTTAGGTGCCGACCCTCTCCACGACCCAATCCGTCAGGAGTGGACCAGGCGGAGAAGTATAGGCGTCGCGGGGCGATGTTCAAAAAGTTGTATCCTATCAAGACGGATCCAACCATCGGCCCCCCTGACAACGCCTGCTTTAATTGTTGGCGTCCGGGACACAACCGCCGGGAGTGTGCGGCCATGCAGATGCAGGAATTCTGCATCAACTGCAGCCGCCGAGGGGTGGTTGTAACCAAATGTCCTCGCTGCATGAATGCCTACCGCGCATGGTTGGCTAATCGCAGGGATCAAAGACTATCCGACCCGCCAACAGCGGCATCCCAACCTTCAACGTCTGGGACACAGGAGAAGTCCGTGTCCAAGAGGGCCAGAGAGGAAGCCGCAGTAAAGCGAAGAAGCGGCGGGTGGAAGAAACCACCGTTGCATCGGTCCGAGCAACTTCGGTGGGTATTGTGGACGCACAGCCCCAGGAAAACCAACCATCCTTTGCGTCCGGAGTTATTGCTCGACGAATCGAGGAAGCAGACCGCCGACAGGCGGCAGAGTTTGGTCTGCACCATACCGGACCGATTGAGGAGGTGCGACGCGCCTTGGGCGAGCATGCTCAAAGACTGGTCGATCGACGCCGTAGGGAATACCAGGTCTCCCTGGCCCTTCCTCCTACCCCGCCTCCTCCAACGATATCTGGCCAGCAAGAGGCCGAAGAGGATAAGACGCGTGGACAAGAAGAGAGCCTAGCTCAGCCAGTACACGTTGAGCGGATCGAGGATGTACCCCCGCATGAGACGTTCCTACGTCGCCTGGCGCAGGGTTTGGGAGTACCAAACTCTGGACCCTTGGACGAGGTGCAGGCGGGTCTTAACGCCGTATTCAGGCAAGTCGCCTATCCAGCTGAATTGTCATTATTGACCCCGTACCCTGCACCACCGATTCCATTGGTCGAACCGGCCTCCGTTCCGACCAGGATGGACATAATGTCGGGGATGAGTAGCAACGTCATCACCAGGCCATCGAGACAACCCAACAACGATACTGACCTTCTTCGGGAGTGTCGCTTGTTGTTGGAAACGGTGGCGGGAGAGAACCCCGCAGCGAGAGACGTCGTCCTGCGACTGGTGATGGTCACCCTGGAGAAGAACCTCACCACTCCTCGACCCTAGTTCGTCTAGGCGAGGAATTCGATTGCGTGCGTGTCATTATTTATTTCAGTGCCCTCTTTTCAACTCTCACATCAGTAGGATGATGTGGAGTTTAGTGGGGGCTTTGCGACGAGACGTCGTTGCAATGGAATAAATAATACTTAATGTATTATATTATTTCGTATGTATATAGAATATTGTAACTTAAAATCTCGCACATTGTTATTGTTTCGTGCGTTGCCTCTTCAAGGCCACGAAACACGCGTGTTTATGTCGACGACCGAGGATGTGTGCGAGCATCCGTATATTCGATTGTTATTGTGTGTGTGTGTTAGATACTTTTCGGGAATGCGACAATTCCCGAAAAGCTCAGTACGCTGCCGGTCTTGACCGCGACAGCACCCTTTGACACATCGTCACGTTTAGTTTCGCGCGCCACGGGAAGTACCGGACCGGTTCGTCCGTGCTCCGGGAAGCCGTACGCGAGTGCTCGTGAGGTCGTGTAAGTGCAGTGCGAAGGACCAAATACCTCGGGTTGAGTGTTCCCCGAGGTAGGCGAATCGCCGCGGCATCAGGCCGCACCTGCAGATCACCGTCGAGGACGACGGGAATCCGGGCCGACTCCACCGGCCAGCAGACGTCGGGGCGCCGACGCGCAACAGGGCCTATGGATAAACCAGCCCGGTAAGTACCCGAAATTGGTCGGTATATACTTAGAGTGTGTTGAGAGTGCGTTCATGAATTTTTGTTCGGTAGCCCACCGGTGCTACCGAAACCGACTAGGTATTGCGCGGGGCGAGCACGGGGGCAGCCGCTGCTTGCCGCGTATATACCACGCGGCCGGGAGAACGCCCCGTTAATTATTGTCGGGCACCTCCGTGTAAATTCTTAAATAAATACTCATTTATTTTATTTTTATATAACGGTCGCGTAATTATTTTAATTATAAATTAACCCGCAAACAACATTCCGATTCCCGAGTATCCCGCCACGTGTGTCGGTACGTAGGAGATCGTCCTATCTCCGCTACCGTGTCCCGACAGGTTAACTTATTAACCCACGGCGACGACAAAGACGCGTTCTTCGGGGCTGTCGTCCCTGTTTAAATTAATAAATAACTTGTAACTGGTATTAGGACAAAATACCACGTTACACATTATGTAAAAGTGACCATAACCTATCTTGTTCATATTGTAAATATTGATAATACTTGTGCAACAATTTCAAGCCACGGATAAAAAATAGGAAATAAAAATTATTTGCCGAAGATAAAAAAAAATATGTCAAGGAAAAGAAAGGATAAAATGGATAAAAATAAAAATATTGTTGACATATGCTCTAAAATTAAGCTTCATGAGCTGCTATCAAATTGTAAAATACTTAAAATGTTACCTATCTTCAATATTTTTGTAGTATATTTAGAAAAATAAATTTTTGGATATAGTGTGCTTAAAGTGGCATTTTACACATTATAAAAATGTGTGACGTGGTATTCGCGTACCCGATAAAATTAATTAATTTTTATAATTTGTGACGGAAATCGTCACACAACCATTCGCGGCAAATACAGCATTTAATCTCCTTTTAAATGTAAGTCATCGGAACCTTTGGTATGTCAAGGTCAACCGACGACATTTGTTTACGAAGATCAAGTGTACAATTACGCGCGCAATAGTACGTAGGGATGAGAGCGCGAGAGTGTGTGTGTTTCCCACTCTCATCCCTTTTTTGAAAATTAGGCGATTGCCTACGAGTACGTCCCGATCCGCCGCTCGAGGCAGACGAACCTATCCGGTGCCGATCGATTTAGTGTTTACGGCTAAGGAAAAGGCGCGTGAAGCGCAAAGCAGTCGGTATCCGGATCATCCTCGCGAGGTGAACCGCGAGTGAGTTTGGTGTGCGAGTAAGGACGGGAAGTGAGTGAGTGAGTGTCAACGCGGTTCGCAGGCACTCGCCGCGGCACAGGGCCGCCTATCGCCACCGCAGCCGACGTAGGTCCTCCGTTGCCCAGGAGGCCAAAGGGACACGGATCGGCTGGGCCATCCACGGGGCGCATCCCGGTAAGTTCTATCTATACTACCGCGCGTCCCCCCCCCCTTCCCGAGTGTATGTGAGTGTGTGAGCTCGGGAGTGTATTCGGGTACGCCGCACTATGGGAAAAAGGTAAGAATTTTGTCCTAAAATCGTAGAACTCTTGTTGTGATAGGTGCAGAATAATGAAATTTGAGGGTAAGATAGTTGATAAATTTTGCTATCTGGGAAAATTAAAGTTATGAGTTCAAGGTCATTTTATGACCTTCAAAAATGAGATCAAACATGTTAGTTTTATGAAAAAATTTAGTTTCTTCTTATTAAAATGAGTAAAAATGTTAAATTATAATATATTATATAGATATTTTGAAATATTTTTGTCTGCTGATTAGAACTGCTGAACTAAAAAAATCGAATCACTTTTTGCTCTTAAAAAACGCAGTAGGTTAATTCTTGAAAGTTCCTTAGAAAACTTAGAACTGAACGGGTTCATGAGTGTGTGTATATATATATATATATATATATACACACACACACACATACTATATATATAGTATGTATATACTATATATATATATATGTGTGTGTGTGTGTGTGGGTGGGACTATGTGTGGGAGTATGCGTGTGTTTTGGATTAGTTTTTATACGAGATTGTTAAATAATTGTAGTAAATTTATCTCATAAAAATACATTTTATGTAAATTCTTTGGTAGACATAAGTAAACATAAAGTAAATATAAACAACATTTGTATATTTGTATATTTGCAAATAATATTTTGAATATAATTTTAATCTAACTCACTGGATGAAATATAAATTATAATATATTATATAGATATTTTGAAATATTTTTGTCTGCTGATTAGTACTGCTGAACTAAAAAAATCGAATCATTTTTTGCTCTTAAAAAACGCAGCATGTTAATTCTTGAAAGTTCCTCAGAAAACTCAGAAGTGAGCGAGTGCATGGATGTATATTTGTTTTTATATATATAGACACCTAAGCGCGCAATAATATGTATCCTTACAATATTATGCAATAATATGTATCCCTACAATATTATGCAATAATATGTATCCCTACAATATTATGGTTTCATTTCATAGTTTTATATTTCTGATGAAGTCTTGTTTGTTCAGTTCTAAGTTTTCTAAGGAACTTTCAAGAATTAACCTACTGCGTTTTTTAAGAGCAAAAAGTGATTCGATTTTTTTAGTTCAGCAGTTCTAATCAGCAGACAAAAATATTTCAAAATATCTATATAATATATTATAATTTAACATTTTTACTCATTTTAATAAGAAGAAACTAAATTTTTTCATAAAACTAACATGTTTGATCTCATTTTTGAAGGTCATAAAATGACCTTGAACTCATAACTTTAATTTTCCCAGATAGCATATTTCATCAACTATCTTACCCTCAAATTTCATTATTCTGCACCTATCACAACAAGAGTTCTACGATTTTAGGACAAAATTCTTACCTTTTTCCCATAGTGCGCCGGTACCCGAATAGCGGAGATCGGGGTCGAGTCAACCGCAGGCGAGGATCTCGATCCGGTTGACTCCCGATACTTTCGCCCGCGCGAAAGTAACATTGTCGCGGCACACGGCCTGGATGGCCAAATTTAATTTCAATTTAATACACTAGAATAAATGTTTTATTCAGTTCTATTTTAATTATTCTGTGTGTTTATTGTGTTCTCCCCGCTCCCGCCGACATCCTCTATTAATTTAAAACAATCGTGTCGAGGCAAGGAGGATAAATAAATTAATTGTGGGCGCGGTACTGGGCAACGCGGCCCAACGGTTTTTATTAATTACATTAATTAATTAATCATTCCGGGTACGCAAATACCACGTCACAAATTAATAAAAATCGTTGGGCCGCGTAGCCCAATACCTCGCATACAATTAATTTATTTTTCCGAACTGCGGGCTGTCACCAGGAACACGAGTTCGCTGGGACGAACGGTGTGGAGGATTCGGGCGATCCTCCTTGCCTCGACACGATATATAAATTAAGAGGATGTCGGCGGGAGCGGAGAGAAATAATAAACACTCACAATTAATTAAAGTAAAAATAAATAAAGCATTTATTTTAAAGAGTTATTAACGAGTGGCCATCCAGGCCTCGGGCCACGACAATAGTAATTTATTTCGCGCGGGCGGAAGTATCGGGAGTCAATCAGCTCGAGATCCTCGCCTGCGGATGATTACGTCCAGATTCCGCTATTCGGGTACCGGCGTACCCGAATACACTCCCAAGTTCACACACTCACATACACTCGGGAAGGGGGGGGGGGGGACGCGCGGTAGTATAGATAGAACTTACCGGGATGCGCCCCGTGGATGGCCCAGCCGATCCGTGTCCCTTTGGCCTCCTGGGCAACGGAGGACCTACTTCGGCTGCGGTGGTGATAGGCGGCCCTGTGCCGCGGCGAGTGCCTCGCGAACCGCGTTGACACTCACTCACTCACTTCCCGTCCTTACTCGCACACCAAACTCACTCGCGGTTCACCTCGCGAGGAAGATCCGGATACCGACTGCTTCGCGCTTCACGCGCCTTTTCCTTAGCCGTAAACAATCGATAAATCGGCACCGGGTTTGTTCATCCGCTTCAAGCGGCGGATCGGTACGTACTAACTCGGCAATTGCCTAATTTTTCGAAAAAGGGATGAGAGTGGGAAACTCACACACACACTCTCTCGCGCTCTCATCCCCACGTACTATTGCGCGCGTAATTGTACACATTTGTTCAAGTAAACAAATGTCGTCGGTTGGCCTTGACATACCAAAGGCTCCGACGACTTACAATTAAAATGAATTTAAATGCTTTCTCTGCAGCGAATAGTTGTGTGAAGATTTCCGTCACATATGTTTGAAATGCTATTTACGCACACAGTATCAAAAAATATTGTTCGATACAAGCGTGAAAGAAGATTTTAGACTCTTGGGAGTATCGCCCCAGTGAAGCTAGATTGATAAATTCACAATCGTTCGAAAATCTCAATATTGTTTCGACAGCTACTGTTTAAAGGTAATGCAGGTTGTGGAAATGACGAACACCTTATTACAATCTTCTTAAAAATAAATTTCTTTAATTTTCTTTCAATTTGTTGCATTAGATTCAATTCTATAAGAACTCGAAAAGAATTCATAAGTATTCTGAAGAATTCATAAAGCAATTCAGATTTATTCAGAAAGTACTATAGTACATTTAACATTGGGTATTATTTACGAGAGTTTTTCCATAAAAAAGCTTTTACGTATACGGAAACAAATAGATTATAAAAATTGAAGATAAATTCAGGAGACAATCTACCATGAAGTCTTGTAAACGTTGGACGCCGTGACGTTATAGTAAATTTTACCATTAACTTTATGGTAAAAATTACTTATCCGAAAAATTCAAAATAAATTCATAACCTAAATCAATAACGTTGAGGGTTCTAACATTTAATTTTCAAATCAATAAAAAAGTATATATAAATCAATTACTTTAAATCAATAAAAAAAGTCAATTTCAATTAAAGACGAAATTTATAATGAATAGATTTATAGAAGAGTCGATATGAACGAATTCTTTTTTACCGACCAACCGATACTTTCGTTTATACTAAAATATCAGTGAAAAAATTACAAGATGTTCATGGTAAAATTTGAATGAAAGCAGGTATAAGTATAATGGTAATTTTTATAATATATTTCTCTCCGTGTACTAGTTACAAGCTGCATTTTACACAATGAGGTACTAAAAACAAGAAAGGAAGTTGTGATTTGTATGTTAGAGTATAGGGAAAAGAAATTTTAAAAAGATCGACCTACGTCCACTTAGAAGAATTCATAAGCAATTCTTTGAGTAGTTCGTAATGAATAAAAAAAGTATTAGAATAATCTTTTTCACGAATTACCTAACTGGATTCTTCCTTAATTAATAATATAAAAAATAATAAGAAGAGGTGGAATATATTATACTAACTATAGTTATTATTAATATCAAATCAATTTAAGCAATGTTTGATATAAGTTGTTTATGGTGTATGTTTTTTGGTAGTGTGTCGTATATTAATAATTATAAATATATTACTTAAATACAAGGAAAAAAGCTTCATCATTTGTGAGTTTATGGTAATATTTATTATATATTTTTTTATATGAACCCAAAATCCATTCAAACTATTAACTCAAAAACGATTCCTTATAAAATATATTATGAAATTAAACCGCCAAGTATGAAAGTTGATCGAAAAATCATTAGTATTTTTGATTAGAAAGTGTCAGTGAATATTTTTCTAATTATTGAAAGAAAAACTTAAAATTAATCAATCTTTTTTTATATCATTATTCTAAATTATTTATTTAAAATGTTGTATCTACGAGAAGTGCATGCAAATGCAGAAGTACTTGATAACTGAAAAATATGCTAATATACGAAATATGAAACAAACTTATAGTACACCTTTAAAAGTATTTCTACCGATAATATACAAAAAAAAACTTCTAAAAAGAAGTTTTAAAAAATTTCATTTAGGCGAAATGACATTGTCATATTCCCTAAAACTTTTATTTCAACTTTTTTGTTAGGCGAAATGACATTGCCAAAGCTTGTCATTAAATTGAACGGAGGTGAAATTGAAGTAGCCCATACCGATTCTTGGTTAGCATAACATTGCCAAAACGCCTAAAAAGAAGTTTTAAAAAATTCCATTTAGGCGATATGAGAATGTCTGTCAAACGGAGATCATTGAGCCATTAGTCTCTACACAAGAAATTCAATTGCTCCAGTCTAGCGATCAGGATGAAATTGAAACAGTCTTGCAGAATTTTAGTTAATAGAAAAATCACCACTTGTGGCATGTTCTCGCACTACTCAATTGTAAGTAATGAAGACACCACTTTTGAAAAGCCCATATATAACTAAAGATCTTTGTTTTGACTTGGTCAAATATGGCCAATTCAAATATATTGGTCAAATCATTGATAATTTAGTCCGAGTTAAAGTCAATAGAATCAGCCTTAACATCATTGGCACTCTCAACGAAAAGGGAGAATGCCAAGGTGGCAATTTTAGATACCTCAATCATGACTAGTTCAATGTCATAGTCACCAACAATCTAGAATTTTCCATTGATCTAGAGTCGGCCACCGTTTACAAAGCTCGAAATAAAATTATTATGTGCAGCGGATTATCGTGCGTATTCACAGATGAAAAAGTTTAGATACCGATAATACATACTAATTTTGGACTTTCATTCCCAGATCTATCTGTAAATTTGAGGAATATATTATCCTCTTTGAAGGTCAAAGTACCCAGGTAACGAATGGCAGAGAAACCATCATTTTTGGCAACTCATCTAATAACATCCAATTCGGTCTTGAAGTGACCGGTTCACTCCATATTTGTGGTTTTAATGTATCGAAAACCGAACATTCGAGGCTTTTCCTTTATAAAAAATCATCCAGTAATTTTACAACGAGAAAATCCGTCAGAATTCACGAAATTAACACAAATAATGGCTACCACAACAGCACTGATATATCAACATCCAGACCTTTTTGCATTAACTGTAATGCGTGAGAAAGGGTATATGGCGTACGCCGCTGGCGATGCCGCCTTTATTTTTAAATGTCAGGAAATCCAATGCAAATTTCGAAGCACACCGAAATGCTACGAAAACTTTTTCATTAACTTGTAATAATCAATCGTTATTCTTGAAACCTAGAACTCATACTACCCCAAAGAACAGCATCGTTAGAAGTTGTAACCTTCTTCCACCAACCTTTTTCAACATAGATAATACATGGTACAAATTTCCAATCTCTTCAATGTACCTCAGATTATAAACCCCATTACTAAGCCTACATGGCAATACGAGCAAATAAGAAGTCTAATAAACAGTGGTATATACTCCGAAGCAGATCGTGATAGAGCACAAGAATACAATGTATTCAATACAACATCGACTTTATACACATTTGGCACTTATTGCGCCGCAATCATTGGCGTCATTACAACATACCAATTTATCAAAGTCTTACTCAACGTTTGCATTCGTTAACGAATTAAGAACTCTTACATATTACATCATGCTTATGGATGCAGCAGGTATTTACTAGCAGGAATCCTTAGCTTACTCACACAGCTTTTCATGCAAATGGCATAACGAGCAGCCGCTTCAAGCACTGCCAATAACAACGAAAAGTGACAGCGAAGAAAACCCATCCATATATAGTATCCCTCGCCAATCCAATTACAGAGACAGTTTTGCTCTCCCTACTGTAACCCCAAATGAAACATCCCACACTCAAATTGCTTCTCCCAGAAGATTGTCATTTGCATCCAATCCTACACTCATAAATCAATCTAACTCACAAAATTAACCCACCCTTTACACGTTTACATAATATTTATTACTTAACATAACAGCAATTATAAGTACATGTAGCAATATATGATGCAATATATTACATTACATTTATATACTTCACATTACATACAAGCAGTTATTGAATTTACCTTACAATTACAAACCCTAAACCATCGACACCTATCCTTATTGTAGTTAGTACTAATCCATCGAAAATAATTAAAAAAATTTTTTCCTCACACACGAAAAGCAACAGCATGAAAATAACTACTAATAAATTTTCAAAATTGCGCTAAATAATTATACTTTAACGTAATACAAATTTCAATTCTTAAAGAGAAATCAAGAATACTTTTAAGAAATTCATGTAAAAAGGAAAAAATATTTTACGCCGTAAATCATCACAATAATTTTAAATTTCAATTCACTGGATTATCTTTTTAAGTTCTTAAACTTTTACTTTTTCAATCGCAATTTACAATCGCAAATCTTCTATAGTTCTATGCCAAAGAACAAACCAAAATACCTTCCCTTAAAACATGGAGGGCCCCCTTTACATTAAGCGCTCTTTCATAATTTCAGATATCATCTTGCCAACTATACATATATTTTTTCTATTGTTTTAACAACGACTACTACACAATTAATCAATATAACCATTTAATCATTGAAAAGTCAATATGTCAACCAGGTATAGGCCAGACTATATATTGGAATCCTAAGACACGACAACAACTGGAGTAATGATCATCGTTCTATCAATCAACATATCACCGCTCGTCCTTTTTTTTACTAACACCTAGCATATATATTTTAACCTTGTAATCATTTAATAATAATCTTCACTACCTTTTTTAATTGTCAATTTATTTTTATAACTCAAGTTTTTCTTTTCTCCAACAAGCGAATCCAATAGTAGTGAAACAGTATGGAAGCACAAATTGTATGCATGTGTGAACAAAAAAACAAAAACACTAACAACTTAAAGCAGACACAACATTACCTTCAAATGTATTTTTATCCTTTTATACATAAAACTGTATGCAAATACGCAGAACAAAATATGTACTAAAGTGTGACTTATTTATCAAATTTATATTCAACCACAAACTTGGAATCTTATTATACATAACAAAACCACTTATTTATTTTTTTTATTAACGAATATTTATATTTAATTTTCTCTCTTTTATAACGATATTAATTAATTCACTCTATTTTTGTCATCATGCAGTATTATAATGCACGCACTCATAAAATCACATGAACATAACTAACCGTTATTGTACACACATACTACGTTGCACTTGTTGTGTACGTCGAATTTCGGAGCAAAGAAGCTTCACAGGAGCTCTCATTGGCTGACTCCACCTTAACAGACAAGATAACACCAAAACAGCAGACTTGGCGACACAATTACGACCATCCCGCTACATGGACGACCGGTCCCCGCTCGACATTCTAAGATCACCGCTCGAAGTGTAAGGACGTCTAATCGTCCCTTCAATAAATCTATTATCTCAACACAGGGTTTTGTTCATTCATTCATAACCAAACCCGAATCTCCCACATTACACAGTATAGTACTTCACTGTAATAGCTTAAAATCATGTTACATGAAATAGTGTGTATGAAATTACATATAAAATAGTAATATAATATTATATCAGGAAAAAATAATTATTTTTTCCTGATTTAAAACTTTAAATTAATAAAATATTAGAGATTTCCGTGCACCACAGTTTTGCACAATAAAAACATTATTGTTTTCCAAACGAAAATATTGATCTCAGCACGTACGTAGCCTGTTGATAGTGTAATTTAGTTAAAGTTTAGTTCCGTCAATAACACTCAAAATAACGTCATTACATTTTACTTATTTTAATATTTTATACGTATGAATAGTATAAATAACACTTAATGTGCAGTTTTCTATGATATAATAACGAAATATAAACTTGACCGAATACTTATCTCGATACATGCAGATCACTATTTTAAAGATGAGGATAAAAATATTTTGTGGGCCAAGGCTGTTTTTATCATTGAAATTTCGAAATTGTTTTAAGAATTTTTCTGTTACTGTTGAACGTGTTAAAGAGTTTCTCGAATTGGCATACAAAGGTATACAATATAATTACTGTGTTTTGAGTTATCAACGGATTCTTATTGAAAATATTGTAATATATAAATTATAATTGCATAATATCTTATGAAAAATATTTTCATTTATATTATAAATTGACTATAATAAGAATATGCATCTGATTTTAATAATATAATTATTATATTTCATTGAGTTTAATAGAGATTTAATAAATAGAGAATTAATAAAATATTCTTAAATTGAATATTTTATAACGCAATAGATACCTAATTTATAAGAATGGCCATGTTACTGATAGATTTACAATTTATCACGGACTTCGCCGCGCGACTTAAACATATAAAAAGGAGTCGAGCGACAGATAAGAAGTGTAGGTCGTATCGTCAATGCTGCATCGGGGGACGGTAGCTCGATGGTAAGAGCGCGCGATTCGCACGCTGAGGTCCCGGGGTTGAATCCCGCAGTCCACCTTTTTATTTCTCGCTTATTTCCTTTTCATACGTAACAAATGTATGATTAGGAAATCCAATAATAGAAATTTTTGCATTTAAAATTATTGATTGAGAATCACTATTTTTAAAAAAATGAATATTCTATACTGGAGTAACTTATGCGATTCATTGATTTGTTATTAATTAATATTTAATCACTCGATGCTCTCCATTTGCTTAAATTTTTATTTAAATTGTTAATGTTTGTAACTATTGCATTTGTCATTCGATAATTTTAATTTCATTATTACTATCATTGATCGCGGGTTTTGATTTTTCTGAAGATCGATTATTTTTTAAATCGGTTTTATTTGGGACTTTTTATCAACATTTTGTAGTTTGATTCATTTTACATAGGTAAGTCACGAATAAAAATATTTTAAAGCTATAGTCTTAAAAGTTTTATTAAAAATTTGAAATTGAAGTATGATTGATTATATATTTATATCTAAAAAAATAGTAATTTTATAAAATTCAAAGGCGATTTGTTACAAATGAAAATAACAATTCGTTTGTAATCACAGGTTTAATCTTTCAGTTACAGATGACTAATTATATGTTTATTAAACATTATGTATATGGTACATTAAAAACTTCGATTCGTGTAAAAATATAATGAATATATGTGTAAATATATATATATATATATGTATAGTCTATCGATCTTTTATTATAAATTGACTATAATAAGAATATGCATCTGATTTTAATAATATAATTATTATATTTCATTGAGTTTAATAGAGATTTAATAAATAGAGAATTAATAAAATATTCTTAAATTGAATATTTTATAACGCAATAGATACCTAATTTATAAGAATGGCCATGTTACTGATAGATTTACAATTTATCACGGACTTCGCCGCGCGACTTAAACATATAAAAAGGAGTCGAGCGACAGATAAGAAGTGTAGGTCGTATCGTCAATGCTGCATCGGGGGACGGTAGCTCGATGGTAAGAGCGCGCGATTCGCACGCTGAGGTCCCGGGGTTGAATCCCGCAGTCCACCTTTTTATTTCTCGCTTATTTCCTTTTCATACGTAACAAATGTATGATTAGGAAATCCAATAATAGAAATTTTTGCATTTAAAATTATTGATTGAGAATCACTATTTTTAAAAAAATGAATATTCTATACTGGAGTAACTTATGCGATTCATTGATTTGTTATTAATTAATATTTAATCACTCGATGCTCTCCATTTGCTTAAATTTTTATTTAAATTGTTAATGTTTGTAACTATTGCATTTGTCATTCGATAATTTTAATTTCATTATTACTATCATTGATCGCGGGTTTTGATTTTTCTGAAGATCGATTATTTTTTAAATCGGTTTTATTTGGGACTTTTTATCAACATTTTGTAGTTTGATTCATTTTACATAGGTAAGTCACGAATAAAAATATTTTAAAGCTATAGTCTTAAAAGTTTTATTAAAAATTTGAAATTGAAGTATGATTGATTATATATTTATATCTAAAAAAATAGTAATTTTATAAAATTCAAAGGCGATTTGTTACAAATGAAAATAACAATTCGTTTGTAATCACAGGTTTAATCTTTCAGTTACAGATGACTAATTATATGTTTATTAAACATTATGTATATGGTACATTAAAAACTTCGATTCGTGTAAAAATATAATGAATATATGTGTAAATATATATATATATATATATGTATAGTCTATCGATCTTTTATTATATGCAATCGCTTGATCATATCGACGCCTCTTATGAAGAAAAGCACAACTCAGATTTTCCCATTTAAAATAACATTATCAAATCTGAGATGTACTTTTCTTCGTACGAAACGTCGATATAAACTTTACCAATTAATGTTAGTTCAATTATTAATTATGTTAATTTTGTAGGCACAAGTTTCTAAAACACACAAAGTATTGACAACGTTGACATTAACCAATTTAAAACCAATTTATAATGTTAGACCATTTTTTCACGTTTTTATAACATTCTAACAATTTGGATATAAGGTTTTGCAATTACCAACACATTCTGTGCAAAAAGGGTATGTATACAATTTCTTAAAACTATCATTTATATAATATAATAAAACAGTATTTAAAAAAAATGCCGAAGCTATAGCTACCCTCGATAGCCGCCCGAACTCAAACCTTTGAATATCGCTGCGGTCAGGTGGCGATTTCGACGATAAACGTACTTCAAACATAAATTATAGATTTTACAGCTACATAGAGCTGTTAAAAGACACCCCCCCCCCCAGTTAATTAGTAATATTACTCTCGGCAGTAAATGTTTATTTTTTTAAAGAAACGGGAAATACTTTTCGTATTCAGTGAGTCTATATCTGCCGTGATGGTTTCTGAATTTTTAAAACAATAACCATTTCCTGCCAAGAGTAATATCACAATTACCTCAATTTTAGTTATAGCTACGAGGAAAGTATCTTTTAACAGTTTTAAGTAGCTGTAAAATTTATAATTCATGTTTGAAGTACGTTTATTATTGAAAGCACCATCTAACCGCAGCATCATTCGAAAGTTCGAGATCGAGTGGCTATCGACGGAGACTATAGTTCCGACATCTCCTATAGATAATTTTTCAAATTATCGTACGCTTATCTTTTTCGATTAATTAATTGTACAGACAATATCATTTTTTTATTTGATTTTATACTCATACATAGAGCATATTTAATTCATACATATACCATATGTATAGAAAATAATTATACTGAAGCAAGTATAGAAATTCTTTTTAAGCTGATTTTAGTTTAAAGCTAAAATATATTTATTTATTATAATAAGAAATTTGTTACATGAAAGTAATTATAGTTAATCTCAGAAGAATTTCCTTACTATAGTATTAATGAAGTTTTATACAAAATATTAATATTATATTATACATTGCGAGGTTATTATGCCAAATAATATTTAAACAAAAGTAAAAAAAATGTCACCTAAAGTAGAGAAAATGTGTTATAAGGATGTAGAAGACAATAAAAAATTCAAATATTTAGTTTTAATTAATTGAATCAACTATTTATAACGATTAATGAATATAATTAACTTAAATTTCTTTTATATACCAAAGAGAAAAAGTATAAATAAGATAATACATTTTTGCGAGTTTTTATTTTTTTACAAACAAATAAGCAATTGTAAGAAAATTTTATATGTAGACAATTTGATATATATTATTGGCTTTGACATCCAGTTTGGAAAAAATAGTGGTTTCTTACAATTGTTTTTATTTCTGGTACATTATAATGCAAGTATACAAAAATCAATTACATATGTTAATAAAAAGTAAATAAATATTTTATGTAACCGTGTGTGCGTAAACATTTTTTGCGAAAACAATGATTTTTTTTTCAAATGTGGGATATTGTATTCGATGTTCATGAACAAACCAAAAATTTCTATTAATTGGCAAATGTTTCGGTATATACTTTCTCCATCTATCTTCATGAAACTAAACCTTTTTATTAATATATGAATTATTCACAAAATTTTACACGTAAACATTATTAACATTATATTAATTACCCACAATTATTCTCAAAAATTACACATTTAAGAGCTAAACTTGTATATCCATATTTGAAAAATATATGCATGGACGATTAATATCTCAGTTTTAAAAATTGATTTTTGTAATCTTTAATATTATAATGAAAAATATAGGGAACGCTTTTTAAAGAAATTCATACGCATATTGAGATCATAGACAAATCTTTATGATATGGCAATTATAGATAGAATGCATTAACATTTGCATTCAACATTCAAATAAGTACGGAGCTGGAAACCGAGTCACAGCCAGTTTTCTGCAAAAGAAAATATTGTGCAATTTCTTAAAAAAAAATACTGCAAAATTTCCTGTAATAATTACAATTAATTTTAGACTTAAAAAAATATAAAATATAGAGATCAGTTTTTTCAACACTATGAACACATTGTATAAAATATCAAAATAGTAAGATATTTATGATTACACCTTCCTCGCTTCTTAAAAATCATACTATCAAACATAAAGAAGCTTTTATTTTGCTTCGATTTTACTTACAAAGAGGAAGTTTAAAAGTTTGTTTCAAAAATTACCCCATTCATTATTAGATACAATATCTGAAATCATATCACCAACAACGTCACTATTACATGTGAAATCATAGTTTATCGAATTATTACTAGGCTTGTCGACTGAATGCTCAAAATTTTCCAAATCCGTACTAATTGTCTCCATGTCTAAATCTAACTTAAAATCATATGGTTGAATCTGTAATAAATCTGTAAGTGAATCCAAATCAGCAAGACTTGGATTTGTTGATTCCATTATTTTAACGACTTTTGAACCTGTCTGTTTATCATTATTTTCAATGGGCTCTTCTTTAATAAAAATTTCATTTTTTCGATGAAGAATTTTGAGTAAATGATTATCATATTGAGGATGGAATTCAAATTTAACTCCTTCATTGTTATTTCTATTTTCTTGTTTAACTATTTTGTATTCTCGATGATGCATATCAATTTTCTCAACTAAATTATCATCATAGAAATTTGTTGACTCTGGTGAATCTGGGTTATCGTAAAATGGACTACTTGGTACATTTTGATGAATCGAAGTTGGTAAAACTGAAGTACTAGCTGAACCTTCACTTTTGTATAATCTGAATTTAGAAATCGGACTATTTAGTAAAGGCGATGAAAGCCTTTTACATAATTGTAACTTTTTAGCATTGTTATTAGTATCATTTCGAAGTTCTGAATAAACAGTCTCTAGGACATTATTAGTAGTTGGTTTGGTTATAGATAGTGGCAAAATGGAAGATGATTTTTTGTTTTTTTTTAAATCTTTTGATTTGCATGATGATGAGATCATTTTACTTGATTTCTTTTTTGGTCTATATTTATAATTGGGATACTCTTGCATATGCAGTTGCCTAAGTCTTTCAGCTTCATCGATAAAAGGTTTACGTTGAGATTCGTCTAAAGTTTTCCAACGTCTGCCCAGCCTTTTACTTATTTCAGCGTTATGCATGTCTGGTTGAATTTCACAAATTTTTCGACGTTCAATTTGCGACCATACCATAAATGCGTTCATAGGTCTTTTTATATGATTTGGGCTATTTTTTTTTGTCTGAAACATAAAGAAAAATTGGATTTAAGTTTGAATTATTTATACTTTATTCTGTTTAAAATTATTATATAAATGTAAAATAACGTTCCGATGAAAGTTTATGAAACATTACATGATATGTTGTTGAAATATTTTAACGAAATTAATAAACCTTAGAAAAAATACAGTAATTTTACAAGAAAGCGTACTATTGTATCAAAGGAATTTTGATTAAGAAAGATGTAACAACTTTTTGTGAAAGATCTTAAATCGTCGAGTCATACTTACACCCCTATAGAATTTGACGAGGGTTTGAATAACCTAATTGGGACTTAACGCGTGCGGGTTCTGGCTCATGTTAAAAAAATTCACGCTGATTCAGTACTGATTTCATATTGAAATCAATATGAAATCATCATTGCATCAATATAACATCATCACCGAATCAGAGTAAAATCAGTACTGAATCAGCAGTAACTTTTTCCCAAAACGCAGAATGGAATTGGTACAGAATCAGTGCAAAATCAGGATTGAATCAGTACAAAATCGGTATTGAATGTTTACTGAATCTGCGATGAATCAGAGTTACACGCAGAGTAATAAAACAATAAAAGTTCATTTATATGTGATTAATAAAAGTGATTAATCACATACCGTAACACGTGTTTAATCACATGATTTTTTACATGTTAAATAACGTGATTATTTCGTTGTAAATTTCCAAGAGAAAAGTATGTAGTATAATTCTCTAAAAAGAATTAGGTAAAAACAAATAAAATTGTCAAAAAAAACATAAAATAGATAAAAAAAAGTATTACACATTTTTCTGTTTATGTTAGTTATTCACCCATCCACTTATTAACCGCGGTCAATGCTGCTTAACTTTCAGGATCAATCATTTCTCAGTCTATTCTCAATGCTACATTCACAAACAGTTACAAAGATAATAAAAACATATTTGTAGACATCTCAAAAAGCCCAATTAGAATTTATTTTAATGGTATTAATTTTAATGGAATAAACATATTTTTAAAAATGTGGACAATTTCATACAAATTAAAATTTTAATGCACACATCGGTACCATATTAGAAAAACAATATATATTTAGTAAAATATTGAAGCAAATTCATATTAATTGTAACTAGGTTTTTTGAAACGTCTAACAAATATGTTTTCATTATAATAACATATGTTATTACTTCCATGCATACTGATTTTAGTATTTTTATTGTTTGATTTACTATCTTCTAGCTGCTACATTCACAAACAGTTACGAAAATAATGAAAACATATTTGTAGACGTTTCAAAAAACCTAGTTACAATTAATATGAATTTGCTTCAATATTTTACTAAATATATATTGTTTTTCTAATATGGTACCGATGTGTGCATTAAAATTTTAACTTGTATGAAATTGTCCACATTTTTAAAAATATGTTTATTCCATTAAAATTAATACCATTAAAATAAATTCTAATTGGGCTTTTTGAGATGTCTACAAATATGTTTTTATTATCTTTGTAACTGTTTGTGAATGTAGCATTGAGAATATACTGAGAAATGATTGATCCTGAAAGTTAAGCAGCATTGACCGCGGTTAATAAGTGGATGGGTGAATAACTAACATAAACAGAAAAATGTGTAATACTTTTTTTTATCTATTTTATGTTTTTTTGACGATTTTATTTGTTTTTACCTAATTTTTTTTAGAGAATTATACTACATACTTTTCTCTTGGAAATTTACAACGAAATAATCACGTTATTTAACATGTAAAAAATCATGTGATTAAACACGTGTTACGGTATGTGATTAATCACTTTTATTAATCACATATAAATGAACTCTTATTGTTTTATTACTCTGCGTGTAACTCTGATTCATCGCAGATTCAGTAAACATTCAATACCGATTTTGTACTGATTCAATCCTGATTTTGCACTGATTCTGTACCAATTCAATTCTGCGTTTTGGGAAAAAGTTACTGCAGATTCAGTACTGATTTTACTCTGATTCGGTGATGATGTTATATTGATGCAATGATGATTTCATATTGATTTCAATATGAAATCAGTACTGAATCAGCGTGAATTTTTTTAACAGGGATACGTACGATAGAAATGACACGATAGTTATTTTAACCCAAATACCCTTCCCTTAGATTAGAAATAATGTGGTGTTTCTGGCCCACCGTTTTTAATATGACAGATTCTAATTCTCGAAATATTCGTGCCGAACGCAGGACATGACACGACCAACGAGCTGCAGTCTGAAACTGTAGAACGCGAGAGCCCATTGCATAAGATTAATTCCTACCACTGCAACTTTAATCCTAGTAAAAAGTCTCACGTGAGATTTTAAGTAAAATTTTTTACTAGGAAACGTGAGTGCCATTTTGCGAACATAAACAATTTTGCTCAACCGCTATTATTGTTTCAGCGTGAAGCTTTGCTATCTTAACGCAAGTCAAGTTTATACCTGCGAGCGTACGTAAGTAATACTTTATAATAAAACTCTTATACCCATCACGTTCAGGTAAAGAATTTCAAGTACATAAAAATTTTTGGCATACGTTATTGCTTCTTTATCATTTATGATATGACGTTATAACAAATTAAACGCGTTTCAAAAAAATTATTTCGCATGATAAATTGTGGAGAGTCTATTAAACTAGCCCTTTGTTAATCATCGGTGTCTTGTTGCTCCTAGACCATGGCGTCCACATTGTTTTAATCGCAAGAAGATGCACGCTAGCACCCATGTATGTAATGTATGGTAATGGCTAGTACCAGTCCGATTTGTTCAGCTATCGAAAAGCGGTCCTAGGTGATCTACCGGAATCTAGTGTACCAGTGACTTAGTGCAGCAGTGTGATGGACTAATTCCTTCGAATTTGGATACTTCCCGAGGTAGGCGAATCGATGCGGGGTCGCACAGCATAGCTGACACTGACTTGAAGGCGAGGTATAGCAGCTCTCATCCAGCAACTAAGAGTACTTTAGGGCGCATTCTTCACAATGCACGGACTGATCAGCCTGGATAAGTACCTGACGTTAGTCGATATTAGAGTGTGTTTATGTGCATGTATAAAGCACTAGTGGTACCGAAACCAGCGCTTGCCGCACAAGTACTACGCGAATGAGAGAAGATTCCATTCGCATTTTTCGGAATCCCCTTTGTAAATAATTAATGAATAAATTATTATTAATTATATGACACATTTACTCGGCTGCGTATTTCTTAATATACATAGACCCACAATATTTGAACTGCTCCTATTTAGTTAAAAATTAATTGTTAAACTAAAGTTTAAGGAAAACACTACCCTCTACCTTTGACCAATATCTATGATCATACAAAATTTCACGATGATCCGTACACGCGCATTGAACAAAAATTGTTTTGAAGTTTTTAGTATAATCGAATACGACGCCTTCAATTTTTTAACAATGTTTCTTCAAAATGCGTCTATGGACCATTGTGAAATTTTGTATGACAATGATTGCGCAAAGGTAGAGAGGCAGTGTTATTTTTCCTTATATTTTAGTATAACAATTAATTTTTACTAAATTGTACTTAGCGTTTAACTCCAACTCTCATGGTAACATTTGGCTTTGAAACCCCCATAAAACGGTGAAATATAGAAGCACCAAATCTTTGTCATGTTGACCTATAACTTTGTATAATAGTGTATTATGACACTGTTGTGGGAGATGGTTTTTTAAAAAAACATCTTCCACAATAGATTCATACGATATTTTATAGCATTAAAACCTCAAAATCTGAAATGAAAATGGGATTTTGAGGTTAAAATGTTATAAAGATAAATTATATCATTACCAATTGGTTGTAAATTGCATATTTTTCTAAATAAATGTAATAATTATCTTTTGTGTTCGGTCAGTATCCCACAGAGTATGCCAACTCCTTAAGGGGGTTATGACTGTATATAATAAATCTCAAAAGTTATTGTTTTATTATCTAATTAGTAATTATTACTGTAAATGTTCTATAACCCTGTAAAATATACTGTTCTGTAGTAAATAATGGTGTTATATTCTACAAAATCTTGATGAAATGGTATTACGTATATAATCTGAAGAGGTGTGGGATGTTGGAGTCGTGTTGGCTGCCGACCGAAGTTGGCAAGCACGATTAGGAGGATTGGAAATATAATACGTTATGTCCCTTGAAATAAATTGATTTATTCGTGTGTCCTGAAGAAAGGCCAGTGTGTATCGTGTGTGCGTCTGATGTCCGGTCGTGTGATTACAACTTGTAGTACTTAGTCGCTCGGAGCTATCGAGTCTCGTAATTGGTAAAGGTTTTTCGTGCGACCGGACGGTTCGGAGACTGATCTGATTCTCCGAGGTAGCGATCGATGCGGGTCGCACGCATAGCTGACACCGGACTTGAAGCGAGGTTCATAAGCAGCTCTCATCCAGCAACTAAGAGTACTTAGGGCGCATTCTTCACAATGCAACGGACTGATCAGCCTGGATAAGTACCTGACGTTAGTCGATATTAGGGTGTTAGTGTGCATGTATAAAGCACTAGTGGTACCGAAACCAGCGCTTTGCCGCACAAGTACTACGCGATGAGAGAAGATTCCTATCCGCATTTTTCGGAATCCCCTTTTGTAAATAATTAATGAATAAATTATATTTAATTATATGACACATTTACCTCGGCTGCGTATTTCTATATACATAGACCCACAATATTGAACTGCTCCTATTTAGTTAAAAATTAATTGTTAAACTAAAGTTTAAGGAAAACACTACCCTCTACCTTTGACCAATATCTATGATCATACAAAATTTCACGATGATCCGTACACGCGCATTGAACAAAAATTGTTTTGAAGTTTTTAGTATAATCGAATACGACGCCTTCAATTTTTTAACAATGTTTCTTCAAAATGCGTCTATGGACCATTGTGAAATTTTGTATGACAATGATTGCGCAAAGGTAGAGAGGCAGTGTTATTTTTCCTTATATTTTAGTATAACAATTAATTTTTTACTAAATTGTACTTAGCGTTTAACTCCAACTCTCATGGTAACATTTGGCTTTGAAACCCCCATAAAACGGTGAAATATAGAAGCACCAAATCTTTGTCATGTTGACC
Source organism: Theocolax elegans (assembly GCA_026168455.1). NCBI lineage: Eukaryota > Metazoa > Arthropoda > Insecta > Hymenoptera > Cerocephalidae > Theocolax > Theocolax elegans. Next base: position 12,386,315 of record CM047430.1, read on the forward strand.
TATAACTTTGTATAATAGTGTATTATGACACTGTTGTGGGAGATGGTTTTTTAAAAAAACATCTTCCACAATAGATTCATACGATATTTTATAGCATTAAAACCTCAAAATCTGAAATGAAAATGGGATTTTGAGGTTAAAATGTTATAAAGATAAATTATATCATTACCAATTGGTTGTAAATTGCATATTTTTCTAAATAAATGTAATAATTATCTTTTGTGTTCGGTCAGTATCCCACAGAGTATGCCAACTCCTTAAGGGGGTTATGACTGTATATAATAAATCTCAAAAGTTATTGTTTTATTATCTAATTAGTAATTATTACTGTAAATGTTCTATAACCCTGTAAAATATACTGTTCTGTAGTAAATAATGGTGTTATATTCTACAAAATCTTGATGAAATGGTATTACGTATATAATCTGAAGAGGTGTGGGATGTTGGAGTCGTGTTGGCTGCCGACCGAAGTTGGCAAGCACGATTAGGAGGATTGGAAATATAATACGTTATGTCCCTTGAAATAAATTGATTTATTCGTGTGTCCTGAAGAAAGGCCAGTGTGTATCGTGTGTGCGTCTGATGTCCGGTCGTGTGATTACAACTTGTAGTACTTAGTCGCTCGGAGCTATCGAGTCTCGTAATTGGTAAAGGTTTTTCGTGCGACCGGACGGTTCGGAGACTGATCTGATTCTCCCGAAGGTTTGGCGATTCGGCTGCTCGAGGAGCGTCTCGCCGGTAGTGGGAGGCTCCTGGAGTCAGTGTTTTCTCGCTGAGTAGACTCGGGTTTTTTCCGTCGAATGTTCGCGGCGGTGCGAATATTGCTGGGGTTGCAATTGTTGGCCCGGTAACAGGTACTGGGAGCGTGTGAACCTGAACGTCGCCGGTAGGTTTCCGTCAATTCCGCGCGTTCAACGCGAGTCAGCATGGAGTCGGCGATGCTCGCCTTTGTCCAAACCGGATGCAATGCGATGCGCATATGTCGTCGCGAATTCGCGTGCGATTTTACTGCGATGTTAAGAATATTGCGCGGTACGTAAAGATCCGAGGTGGCCTTGGACAATGGCAAAAGGCGAGATGTCCAACTTTTTGAACGAGACTATATACTTCGATATCGATATACTAATAGCGTTAACTTAAAATTTTGAACGCATATTACTTAAAATCGAATACCTTTGTTTCGGATATCATTTTCTTATAAATATTGCAAGGTCACGGTACTCTCATAAGTTATTTTTCGGGAAAAATATTATCGTACGTTGTTCGATGCACAACCTGCCGCAAATGTCAGCTTGGGCATAAAAAAGATGACCATGACTGTAGAAAAAATTATGAGGGTTCAGCAAAAGCCAAGGAGCCTGATATGGCGGTTGAATTGATTCAAAAAAATGTTTTATTTAAAGAAATGAATGTAAGAATAACTGTTCTTATAGGCGATGATGATTCTAGTACGATTGCAGCTGTACGTAGATCAGCTTCGTATGAAATCGACAAATGGTTTGACTACAATCACGCTCACAAGTCTATGACGAGTGCTTTCTACACGTTAAGATTACCGTCTAAACTTATTAAATACTTTTCACACTGCTTCTCTCACGCTGTCAAGCAAAATAAAGGAGATGTGCAAAGTATATTGATAAAGCTTTACGAAGCGTTGTTCCGCATTCTTTCGGAGATCATATGCTGTGTGAAGATTAGTGTGCAGGAAAAACTAAACTTACTGACAATTATATTCATAAAAATTTACCAAACGGAAAACCGCTGCAAATCTCAAACTTGCAAACCTCATTAAATAAAATATTTTCTCGGTATGGTGATAATGCTAAGCGAATTGCTCATTGTGGCTCAACGCAAGGCAATGAATCTTTAAACATTCTGATAGCTAGTAAATGCCCTAAATCGAGACATTACAGTGCTTCGGATTCTTTAAATTTTCGCGTAGCTGCTGCTGTGTGTCAGAAAAATATAGGATGCAACTATTTCTCTAAAGTTCGCGAAAAATTAAAAATAATGCCAGCCATAGTTATTGAAATGATTCATATTGCGAGGTTGAATTCGCGGGCGATTGTGGCGTCACCAACTAGGGAGAGTTGTTAATGCGTCGATGCGCACGCGAGCGTCTCGTGCCCTCTCTTGAATTTGTGACTCCGTTGGAGAAAGGTCGCGCTCTCGCTGTATTTTCTTTGTCTCGCACAGATCTTTTCATTATTTTGTATTCTATTTGTTAATACTTTGAATAAAAAATTTAATCACAATTAATAACCTCAAAATTAAAAGGTTATGGGCCCAGAGCACGTGTCGATTAAATTCGTGTAAAGTTTTTTTTTGGTGAGTGCAAATACAAAAGCAAAATAACAGTGTCATGGAGTCGATTTCGAAAATCGAAAAACTTAGAGACAAGGAGAATTGGCATCGGTGGCTGTTTGTAGTGCGAACGTATCTCGAGGACGATGACGATATGTTGGAAGTTTGTGAAGGAGGCTTGGCCATGCCGGAAGAACTCATTACAGAAGCTACAACTGAACAGCGGACAGTGTATAATGCCGCTGTAGCCAAATTCAAGAAAGCGGATAAAGCTGCGAGAAAATTGATTGTCTCTACAGTTGAAAAAAAACCTTTGGATCTCCTAATGAATTGCACAAATTATCGGCAAATGTGGATCAAGCTAAATGCTGAGAGCTGCGGTGGCTCATGGGTAGAGCTCCCGACTCTCACACCGAGGGTCGTGGGTTCGATCCCAGACGTGTACCTCTGAAAAATTTTTTCATGTGCATTTTTCGAACACCGCGACTCAGTGGCTCGGCGTGTCACTATAATGTGACGCCAGTTCAGGTGCGCGTGCGTTTCGTGCACTTGTCAGTGCATGAGAGGCACGGGCATCTGAACTATAGGGAACGTTAGGGACGCGAAGATGTAAAGAGGATCGCGGTGGTTCCATCGGGAGGACAGGAAGCTGTAATTATTAGACTAATTACAGTGACCGATGATATCTTCCGATGGACACAAGCACCACTGTTTCAACTACATGTGCTTTGTTTACAGACACACCGTTCACCTCCGTCGCTGATTAGCCCTGGCAGCATAAATAGAGCGACGTTAAATAACATTAAAAAAAAAAAAAAAAAAAAAAACCAAATGCTGTGTACGAAATGAAGTCCGACGAAAATTTATCGTTAATTCAAAAACAGTTTTTTGAATTCAGATGGGATGAAAGTGAAAGTGTTGTGTTAAATTTGTCGAAAATAGAAAATTTAGCAATAAAAATGAAAAATTTAGGAAGTACTGTTTCTGACTCAATTGTGTTAACTCGTATTTTGTGTAGTCTTCCTGAAATGACAATTACTTTCATAGCGCGTGGGATTCCGTGGTAGATGATAAAAAGACGCTTGAGAATCTAACTGCCAGATTAATGAAGGAAGAGTCCAGAATACAAAGTTATAGCAATAATTCGGAGAATTCGTCAATTGCTTTAGTTACCGAGCACACAAAGAATTTGACCTTATCAAAAAACAAAAAGAAGAGGTTTCCACAAAAGAAAAACAAACACCAAGGTCCGAAAAAAGGTAACTGCTTTAAGTGTCATTCTCCGAATCACTACCTCCGCGATTGCCCCGAGAAAGGTCGTGAAAACAAAGCCGAAACAAAACAAACAACCAGTAACGTCGAAGAAAAAATAGAGCTTGCCGGTTTCAAAAATGTACAGAAACAGACTGATGATTGGATACTTGATTCCGGATGCACCGATCACATGACTAGACGACGAGAATGGTTTAGTAGCTACACCGAGTACGAAGAGCCTGTGAACGTGATCTTCGGGGATGGCAGCGTACAGCCTGCGTACGGATATGGTAATATCGATATTGAGACATTTGTTGCGGACAAGCATATTAAATGCGTATTTTATGACGTTTTGTTTGTACCGAGTTTACAAGTAAATTTATTTTCTTTAAAAAAAACCGCGAAAAAGGGTCTTGATTTTAAAGTTGAAAATTTCGGTAAAACATGTACCTTTCTGAAAAATGGTAATGTCGTTGTAGTTTGTTCTGAGGTAGGTAATTTATACAGATTAAATTTAAAAATTATTATGCCCGATAAAACGTGTCTGTCTGTAAATAAAGCAGATAATATTCAACTCTGGCATGAAAGGATGTGTCATCAAAATAAACGGCATGTTCGCGATATTCTGAAAACTGCTAATATCGATATTGCTTTAGATAATCAGTTATGTGATGGTTGTGTACTAGGTAAACAATATAGAGGTTCCTTTCATAAAAGAGTTGATCGTGCTAAAGAGGCCAGGCAAATTATTCATGCCGATTTATGTGGCCCTTTCGAGATAGAGTCATTAGGCAAAAAGAGATATTTTCTTCTTTTCAAAGACGACTATACTAGCTTTTGTACAATTTATTTTTTGCGCGTAAAGTCAGAAGTGTCAGAATATTTACAGAAGTTTTGTAAAGAAATTGAAAACCAATTTGAACGAAATATAAAAGAACTTGTAAGTGATGGAGGCAGGGAGTTCGTCAACAGTGTAAATACAAAATTTCTTGAAAGTAAGGGTATTAAGCACTCAATAACAATTCCTTATACTCCACAACAGAACGGTGTTGTGGAGCGCGAAAATCGAACGATTGTAGAAGCCGTTCGATCGATATTGTACACTAATACAGATATTCCGCGTTTTTTGTAGGCAGAGGCCGCTAATACTGTTGTTTACGTTCTAAATAAGACAGGCTCAACTAAAATTCAAGGGAAAACTTCGTATGCTTTATGGTACAATGAATCAGCTACTTTTAAACATTTAAAAGTTTTTGGCACTGAGTGCTTTATTCACGTTCCGAAAGAAAAACGGAGGAAATTAGATAAAAAATCTATGAAGGGTTTCTTAGTTGGATATGTTGAAAAATATAGAGGGTATCGTGTTTATGTACCAGAATTGCGTGATGTCGTTGTTAGTCGTGATATTATGTTTAAATCCGAAAAGTTATCTTACATTACAACCGATTTAGAAACAAGTAAAATTCACGAAATAAACAAAGACACGTGTTCTAATATTTTTGAGAGTCAGCCCATTGAATCTATCATTGATTTACCTGAATACCATTGTAAAAACTCGGAAGACTCGGCGGAAAGCGACAAGGAGACAAACAAAGAGGTTGCTTCGAACGACGTGCGAGAGAAGCGCGTACGTCGACAAACCGATTTTTACGGGAGCGTTATATCTCATTATTCGGAGGCGATTCCTAAAAATTACCGTGAAGCGATAAACTCTTGCAATAGTGAAGAGTGGAAGTATGCAATGCACGATGAAATGCAATCTCTACTTGAGCACGGTACTTGGGTACTAGTAGACAAACCTAACGACGCGAGAAGTTTAGGTAGTAGATGGGTTTTTACAATTAAATAAAATGACGACGGAAGCAAACGCTATAAAGCGAGGCTTGTTGGTAAAGGATTCTTGCAAAAAACAGGGATAGATTTTAATGATATTTTTAGTCCCGTAGCCCGTTTCGACTCATTTCGAATTTTCATAAGTATTTCCGCACTTGAGGGTTTATTACTCGGGCAATTTGATGTTAAAACCGCTCATCTGCATGGTGAATTGAAAGAAACGATTTTTATGTTACAACCGGTAGGTTTCGACAACGGCACGAATCGCGTATGTAGGTTAGAAAAAAGTATATACGGTCTTAAGCAAGCGGCTCGTTGTTGGTTTGAGTTTTTTGAAGGATTTTTATTGAATTACGGATTTAAGAAAAGTACCGCTGATCCCTGTATATATAAGTACATTAAAGGTGATAAAAAACTACTTTTGCTACTTTATGTTGACGACGGTCTCCTTGCCTCTTCACATGATTATTTAATTGATAGTTTCTTTAAAAAGTTGAATGAAAAATTTAAAATAACCTACACTAAGGAAGTAAAAAAATTTCTTGGTATTGAAATATTTATATTTATAAGTCAAGAAAAGTATGTTAATGATATTATAAATGATTTTAACATGACAAACGCGAATAGTGTTAGTACGCCTATTGAAACAAGTTGTCAATCGAATGATTATAATAAGAAAGTCTACGACATTCCGTATCGTGAAGCGGTTGGAAAACTTATATTTTTAAAGATTAGCAGACCCGACATATCTTTTGCTACGAGTATAGTATCACGTTATTTAGAAAGTCCAACCGAAGGTCATTGGTTACTTGTAAAAAGGATAATAAGGTACTTGAAGGGAACAGCTGACTATGGACTTCATTATAAAACGGAAGGTAGTTTCAAAGCTTACAGCGATGCTGATTATGCTGGAGATAAAGCAACGCGTAAATCAACTTCTGGCTCAGCTTGTTTGCTTGCAGGAGCTGCGATAGTTTGTCAAAGTAAACGACAATCGTGTATTTCCTTGTCAACTACCGAATTCGAGTTTATCAGTGCTGCCACTGCAGCAAAAGATATCGTTTGGATTAATCGTTTTCTTGACGAATCTAGCTCTAACAAGGGAAGTACATGACCTCCGGGAAACGGATCTCATCCTAACTTTGGTATGTATTTTATAATATAAAAATATGAAGAAAGCCAAGTTATCTCTTGCCAATGGCCACTTTTACGGAAGTTATTCGACATCCAATAATAATAGCAGTAAAAATTACTTCCAATTCGGTCGCTTATAACTCGGTAACAAATAAAGATAAACAATCAAACCAAAAACCAGAAAAAAGTTGAGTTCAAGTAGATATGGTCTGAAAAAAAAGAAGCTCAAATTGCTTAATTTGAAGCAAAGTTATAAAGAAAATAAAAAATTGAAGAAATTTTAACCAAAATTTAATATGAAAAATTTATTGTTTCTTTTGGCCTAATAATCTTCAATTTCTTATTTTCTTCATAACTTTGCTTCAAATTAAGCAATTTGAGCTTCTTTTTTTTCAAACCATATCTACTTGAACTCAACTTTCTTCTGGTTTTTGGTTCGATTGTTTATCTTTATTTGTTTCCGAGTTATAGGCGATCGAATTGGAAGTAATTTTTACTGCTGTTATTATTGGATGTCGAATAACTTCCGTAAAAGTGGCCATTGGCAAGAGATAATTTGGCTTTCTTCATATTTTTATATTATAAAAGACATACCAAAGTTAGGATGAGATCCGTTTCCCGGAGGTCATGTACTTCCCTTGTAAGTATGTAAATAATTCATTTTCTATAAGTAAAGAATGTCCTAATAATTGTAAAAGTAATGTAACTACGTTGTTTATGAATAATCAAAGTGCGATACGTTTAATAAAAAATCCAGAGTATCATGAAAGGACAAAACATATAGATGTTAAGTATTATTTTATTCGAGATCTTTATAAAAATAAGATAATTGACGTTAAGTATATAAATACTAACGAACAAATAGCAGATATTTTTACAAAAGCGCTGGTGAAAGACAAATTTATGTATTTAGTTTCTAAACTTGGTATTGTATCAAAAAGTAAAATATATGTACTACAGATTAAATATTTTCCTTTTAGGGAGAGTATTGTAACGATTCGTATTGCGAGGTTGGATTCGCGGGCGATTGTGGCGTCACCAAATAAGGAGAGTTGTTAATGCGCCGATGCGCGCGCGAGCGTCTCGTGCCCTCTCTTGAATTTGTGACTCCGTTGGAGAAAGGTCGCGCTCTCGCTGTATTTTCTTTGTCTCGCGCAGATCTTTTCATTATTTTGTATTATATTTGCTAATACTTTGAATAAAGAATTTAATCATAATTAATAACCTCAAAATTAAAAATAGTACCTGAAAAATGTAGGAAAAGGGGAAATTAAAAGGAAAAAAACAAACCTTAAATAAAACAAAAAAGTAAGAAAAAAAGACAAATAGAATTAAAATAATTACACAAATCGAAAAATTGTAAAGATTCTCGCAAAGAAGGTTTGACGTACGAAAGTGGCATTTCTTTACATGATACGTCAGATAATTTACCAAAATTCGTTTCCGAAAATGACAATTTTACAATAGAATCTTTAAGCGAATTTAAAGTAGTTGTTTTTGACTTAGAAACTACAGGTATATCAAAAAATGACGAAATTTGCCAGGTAAATATTTTTTTTATAATATAAGTTGTAACGGTCACGCTGGGGATTAGGGCGTGGCGTCAAAGGCGAAATAACGATTTAAATAATAATATAATATTAATTTATTATAAAAACTAAAATAAGGTTTGGGCGCCAGCCGCGTACGATCGCGGCGAATTTCTCTAAATAGACTCGGCTGCGTGCGAGCTGCTGCTGCTACTTGCTGCGCGAGGGGAGGGGAGGGGAGAAAAGGGGAAGCACACTTACGGTAGGAAGGAATACGCGTATCCACTACAAGGCGTACACCCACCTTATTGACGTGGAGATCGTCTCCTCGGCGTTCGATGCTCTGGCTGATTGCTCTCTTTCTCTCTCTCTAGCGCACACACACACACTCGAAATTATAGTCGGTCGCGAATCGGTTGGTCAATGCTGCCTCGATGGCGTCCCGATGAGCTCTCTCGAGCTCGAGCTCGTTCGCTGCTTCGCTGCTCGGGCCCGACGTGCGCGCGCAGCTTCTCGCGTCGAGTCGCCCGTCGGCCGCCGTCGTCTCGCGCGCCTCGTGTAGTGAGTGCTCGCGGCCATGTTTATCGAGGCGGACGACGTTGCCCGGGCTGCTTCTTCCCACGGAGAGGACGGTGTTCCTGGTGATGCTGTAACCCAGGTAAGCCTTTATGATCGTTCCGTGATGTATAACGTATCGGCTAATGAGTCTACTCCGTTACAGGTGCAGACGGGACGGCCGATCTTCGAGTCTTCTCTCTCACTCGCTCTCACGGTGGCTGCTCAGCTGGTGCGCGTCGGGTCAATGACTGCTGCTTTTGGTCGGTGCTGCGTTGCTACGGGGATTCTGGCTGCTTCCTAGGTGAATATCTATCTCCCGAGGGAGTGCTGCGTATTATTTACTAATTATTAATTGAGAGTTATGGTAATGTTATGATTACCATAACCTCACTTCCAATCCTCTCCTAGCATGTAGCTGTCAGTTACTATGTGCACTACATGCATCCTTGTTTCCTTCTAATTAGGATTCTTATTAATCGTTTAACTGTTTCACAGCTTCCTGGATATCTTGTTGCTGCTCGTGCTGCTCCATCTGGCACCTTGGGCCATCGCAGGCTGCTCCATGGTCCTGGTGCGAAGCCTCCTAGAAGTGGTATCGCCTCTCCTGACATGCTGCTTCCATGTGCTAGGGGGAAGGAGTTAAGAGAAGTATTGGGGATTTGGAGAGCTTCGGGTAGGCTAGGTAGGCTTAGAGATGTGAGGGTAGGTAGGCTAGTTTGTATTGGGGTTCGCTCGCTTATTAACTTGACAAGTATTACATACCTTGTCACAAAGTAGATTGGTTTATGCATACTTATTATGTAAGTACAATATAAAATCTCCCGTTTTATTTATAGATCGCAGCTTGTAGTGAAGAAAGTTCGTTTAACGCATATATTGTACCATCTAAAAGTATTTCTAAAAAAGCATATGAAATAACAGGCTTACAACTGATAGCAGGTGATTTGTTCAATGTCCAATTATTTTGCTTGCGCATAATGCTTTTAGGTATCAAAATTTATTGTAAATATCAAACAATACAAATCATTTTTATTTATAGATGTCATTTTTTTAATCTAGCTTCGATATGCCAAGAATAATAAATCTAAATCAAAGTTTAGGATTAATCGAGGAGTTTTAATCCGTAGCGAAAGGTTGCGCGGATTCTTTACAGATTTGTAAAAAAATTCTTACTGATAGAAAAAAAGAAAAGAAGAAGTTCTCTGTACAAGCCCTAGCTGAGGACTTCCTTTCAAATAAAAGAACTGAAGGGCTGCAAAATGCCGTTAACGATGTTTATATTTTGTATAAGCTTATACGTAACATCGACTTTACAAACAATATTATATAGTGTCATGCAAAAACTATTAATCAAATTTTAATGGAAAAAGAAAGACAAAATGCTGAGTTGATTGTTAAATCTTCATTACAAATATATAAGAATAAAATTTCTCAATGTTAAATAAACAAATTAGCAAAGACTGGCATAAACAAAGATATTTTGCAGCAGACATTTAAAAAAAGTGGCCTGGCAGGGATACGCTTTTTATTCGAGGAAAGTATGGGAGGCAAACCGCAAATCACAAATAATAAGAAGATTATAAACAAAGTTTGTGAATTACTGTCAACTAAAGATACATAATGTATATTAATATAGAATGTATTATGTGTGTGTGTATGTGTGTGTGTGTGTGTGTGTGTGTGTGTGTTTGTATGTGTGCGTGCGTGTGTGTGCTTGCGTGTGCGTGTGCGTGTGCGTGTGCGTGTGCGTGCGTGAGTGTGTGTGTGAGTGTGTGTGTGTGAACATACACTTTTCCAAATATCCATATGTGATACATACAATGGGTTAAAAATTAAATACATTAATTATTGCATTTTTAAGATAATTCATAACTTTTTACAGAACTGAAGGCCATAAAAATGCTACAGACTATTTGAAAGTGTGTGTGTGTGTGTATGTGTGTGCGTGTGTGTGTGTACGTGTTATTTGGTTTTTCAAGAATAGATAATATATGTATTTTTTCCGTGCGCAAAAAAAAGTTGTGAATATAACTTGAAAGAATGTGTATTAGTTTACTTATTCTTGATAAAACTCATAAAATAAAAACGGACCTAAAATTTAATGTAATGTTTTTAAAAATAAGCACAATTTCACGAAGATAAAATAAATATTAATCAAGTATAACATACACTTTTTCAAATATCTATATGTGAAATATACAATAAATTAAAAATTAATACATTAATTATTGCATTTTTAAGATAATTCTATTATAAACAGTAATGGCAAAAGAAAATTCAAATTTTAAAAATGGCAATATAAAATACGAATTACATTTCAAAAGTTTTTCGAAAATTATTATTTTAGTAGTATTTAATTTAAATATTATTCAAATCAAATTTAAAAATTGTATGGATATATAAGTAAGTAGATTACGTATATTTATATAAAACAATATTTTAAATAAACAAGTATGTATTTATTAGAAACAAAAGGTTATTTAAGGAATGCCTTTGTTTATAATAATTAAAATAAATATATGGGCTCTGTAACTAAAGGGAAAAATAAATTGGATATAATTATGGATTAAAACGCAAATTTTGAAAGAGGGTGCAAATTACGAATTACGGGAGAAATGGAAGAAACAGGTTTTTATTTATATACCGCTAAAATATTATAAATAATTCTTTAAAGCTAATACAAAAATTAATTTAATTAAGAAGAAGTTTTATTACTCTTAAAGTACAAAATATTAATGACATATAGAACTCTTGGCGATGACTTAAATACATTAATTTTAGGAGGTAAAGTTCTATTAAATCCGTTTCAAATAATCTAAAATTTTAATAGGTTTTTACTAAATACTACAATTAAGTATATGCACTTTACTATTTTTGGTAAGTTAATTGTTCATTACCATATATATGGGCTATTTCACATCAGTGGTACGATGAATATTTGAAATCACTCCAAATTTTGTGAACAGACTGGAAATATCTTCCAGAAGATAGAAAAAAAATTTGAGGTGTTAAAAATAATTTGCCTAAGAGATATTCCACCATGAAAAATGGAAATTTTTCAATTTTTTAGAGAAATTATTATTTTCAAAGCTATTTATCTCAAAATCTATTGATTTTTTTAAAAATACATTATAAACAACTTTTGTTCAAAATAATCTTTAGAACTTATCTACTTGGGTTACAATTCCTAATTTTAAAATCTCGAAGAGATAGAACGCCCGGAAATATTGAATATCAAAAAAAGGCGACCACGCCACAATCGATTTTGATCTAACACCGCTCAAAAGATCACATTTTTTGAACACACAAACACCAAATTTTTTTAAAAATTTAAATGGGAAATACCATGTTAATTTTTGTGAATTTTTTGTTTTTCTTTATATTATCATAACTTTTTACAGAATTGAAGGCCATAAAAAGCTACAGACTATTTGAAAGGTATTGCTCCAAGTTTTCTTTTAGACTTTTGGATAAAAAAATCAATTGCGGCGAAGTTACACTTTTTTAAGTTGAATATTGACATGTAGTTTATGTAACATTGACCTTAAGATTAGAAATTCTAACCCACAAGGATAAATTCTACATATAATTAGCAACGAATGTTTGTATAGTAAAAGTTGATAGATTTTGAGTTAAATAGCGATAAACCCAGCTGGTGTTGAAAAAAACTGGATAAAGTTCACTTTTTGAGGTTATAATAACTTTTGAGCTAATAAATTCCAGTACCTAAAAATTTTTTTATGTATTCTGCAAAAAAATTGGCAAAGTGTACTCAAAATTTGGTGCATCTTAAAATTTTGATCGGACCACTTCACGTGGAATACGCCATATATATTATATATATATATTACACCTTTAGTGTAAGTTATGTCCTAAAATACGTGAAAATTAGTGATTTTATGAGGTTTATGAGGCATAACTTACAACAGCGGTCTTGGCCAATAATCTAATCCAAGCCATTCGAAAGCTCGCGAAAAATGTGAACTTTTGAGAGGTGTTAGATTAAAATCGATTATGGTGTGGTAGTCTTTTTTTGATATTCAATATGTCCGGGTGTTCTATCTCTTCGAGATTTTAAAATTAAGAAATGTAACCATGGTAGATAAGTTCTAAAGATTAATTTAAACAAAAGTTCCCGCGTAAAAATATAAACTATTGCCACTATATTGCAGAGCAATGGGCAATAGTTATTGCAAACATATTGCCAATATGTTGCCGCGACCATTGGCAATGTATTGCCAACATACCGCCAAAAAGCATCCTCCCATATCTTTGCCAAATATTGGCAATAGTTACTATTTTATCATTTGTAAACTATTGCCAATATGTTGGCCATACCTCATAAATTTAAAAAAAAAAATAAAAAAAAATAATAGCCAACCGCGGGATTTGAACCTTCGATCTTTAGATCCGAATGCTGGCTCTTTACCACCCCGAGTAGAAATGCTAGCCAGGCCGCCTGAATTAGAAAACAGGGCCTGAAAAGGCCGCCTGTTAAGGGCCGGGATACGAATGTAATGGAATTTAAGTCAGGGCCTAATTTTGTTAGTTCGGATGTGACGTTATAGTAAAAGTCAATTTTGGTAGTTCGAATGTGAGGTTAGTAATAGTATCTACAAATTATATAGTATTGTATATATTTTCAGGTTAGAATTTTATCAAGAGTTTTTTATAAATATAAAATGAGTAAAAAAATTGATTATACTCAGAAGCTTAGTTTACTAAGAGTTCGAAAGTACCGATTGAAAAGGAAAGTACAATATATAAATAGTGAAAGTTTAAAAAAACACTTTAATAATATAAAAGTTTATGCAGTATTATATTGCTTTAAATATGTGAAAAGATTTAATTTTGTATTGTATAAAAAAAGTGCAAAGTTATTAATATTATATTATATTAAGATTGTTGTAATTATTTGGAAATTATGTTAAACCATATATTTTAATTATATTATCTATAATATTTATGTTTAATAAATATTAATGTCTTAAAATGCATTTTATTCTATTTACAAAACCTATACGCACACACACGCACACACACACACACACACACACACACACACACGCATGTACGCACGCCTAATTAACCTTATATTTATAACTTTATATTAGTATATTTTGTGGTTTTTAAGATTACAAAGCTGTTACACATGTAAGATAACGTTTTTTTAACCTATTAACCTATACGGGCCATGCCCATGATCGACCCTTTACATGTGTTAGTTTTGAGATGTAAGACAACACATAAACTTGATTTCTATAGAAAAGTGAGAGAAAACAGTAAACCCAAATCCCCGTCCTGTAAAGGTTAAAAGTGATTCGATGTTTTTAGACATTAATTTTATTGAAAAAAGAAGCTTTTTTGAACCAGAAAATCCCCGTCCTCTAAAGGTTAACAATTAAAAACAAATGTAAAATAACAAATACATTCAGATTTAGTTTTTACTACTAATTCAGTGCCTTAATATCACCTGAACATACCCACAAAATAGTATTACGTAAAACAGGCCCTGATCTCCACCCCATTACATTTTTTAAAGGTCCTTTACAGGCACCTGTTCAGGGCCTTTTAATATTCGTCAGGTACCTGAACAGGGCCTACTTTTTGCCTGGAAATCATTTCTACTCGGGACTGAGCCATTTTGCTATTTTGTTATTAACAGTTAATTTCAGGCTATAAAGAACAGTTGAATTCATAAAATTTTGGACTTAGAAATTTTTTAACCACACTTTCAACTGTTCTTTATAGCCTGAAATTAACTCTTAATAACAAAATAGCAAAATGGCTCAGTGGTAAAGAGCCAGCATTCGGATCTAAAGATCGAAGGTTCAAATCCCGCGGTTGGCTAATATTTTTTTTTATTTTTTTTTAAATTTATGAGGTATGGCCAACATATTGGCAATAGTTTACAAATGATAAAATAGTAACTATTGCCAATATTTGGCAAAGATATGGGAGGATGCTTTTTGGCGGTATGTTGGCAATACATTGCCAATGGTCGCGGCAACATATTGGCAATATGTTTGCAATAACTATTGCCCATTGATCTGCAATATAGTGGCAATAGTTTATATTTTTACGCGGGTTGTTTGTAATGTTTTTTCAAAAAAATCAACAGATTTTGAGATAAACGGCTTTAAAAATAGAAGTTTTTCTAAAAAATTGAAAAATTTCCACTTTTCATGGTCGAATAACTCTTAAGCAAATTATTTTTAACACTTAAATTTTTTTTGTATGTTCTGGAAGATGTTTCCAGCCTGTTCTCAAATTTTGGAGTGATTTAAAATTTTCATCGTACCACTTGACGAGAAATAGACCATATATATCTATATATATGTATGTATGTATGTGGGTGTGTGTGCGTGCGGCGTAATATTTATATAATATATATATATTTTAAAATTGTTTTTTCAAGAATAAATAATATACGTATTTTTTCCGTTCGCAAAAAAAAGTTGTGAACATAACATGAAAGAATGTGTATTTGTCTACTCATTCTTGATAAAACTCATAAAATTTTTAAACGTATACTCAATAATAATAACGGATCTAAAATGCAATGTAATGCTTTAAATACAGATGCAAAATTGTTTGAAGATTAAATAAATATTAATCAAGTATAACATACACTTTTCCAAATATCCATATGATATATACAATGGGTTAAAAATTAAATATATTAATTATTGCATTTTTAAGATAATTCTATTATAAACAGTATAGGCAAAAGAAAATTCAAATTTTAACAGTGGCAATATAAAATACGAATTACATTTGAATAGATTTTCAAAAACTATTAATTTAGGAGCATTTAATTTAAATATTTTTTAAATTAATATTTCAAAATTGTATGGATATATAAGTGTGTAGATAATTTATATTTATATAACACAATATTTTAAATAAACAAGTATGTATTTATTAGAAATAGAAGGATATTTAAGAAATGAATTTGTTTATAATAATCAAAATAAATATTTGGGCTCTGCATAGTAAAAATAAATTGGATATAATTATGGATTAAAACGCAAATTTTGAAAGAGAGTGTTTTAATTTTAGAAGGTGAATTTCTATTTATAACGGTTTAAAATAATCCAAAATTTTAATAAGTTGTTAACTAAAATACTACAATTTAGTAAGTTTGTGTACTTTACTATTTTTGGTAAGTTAATTTTTCATTAACATTTATAATTATTAAAATATAAATTTATGCTTTATAAGAATTCATATAGTTTAAAATTTACAGTTAACATTTAATATGTCTTTATTTTTTTTTATTATTTTTATTCTGATTTCATTACACTAAATTTTGGTAAACTTTTATTTATAAATTGTAATAACTACCTATAGCAATACCTCCAAGGTGTTGTGTGAATCTGTTTAATTTTTAAGGTGTGCATGGTAGTGAAAAAATAATACATTTTAAAACATTATTTTAAATAAATTAATTACGAAAAACCTTTGTCGAAATTAAAAATAGGGGGTTGGCGCGCGAAGCGCGCAGGGGGGCGAAGCTTACTTATTATAAAATTTGAATTTTCTTTTACCATTACTGTTTATAATAGAATTATCTTAAAAATGCAATAATTAATGTATTTAATTTTTAACTTATTGTATATTTCACATATAGATATTTGGAGAAGTGTATGTTATACTTTATTAATATTTATTTTATCTTCGAAAAATTGTGCATTTTTTTTAAAAACATTACATTAAATTTTAGGTCCGTTTTTATTTTATGAGTTTTATCAGGAATAAGTAAACTAATACACATTCTTTCAAGTTATATTCACAACTTTTTTAGCGCACGGAAAAAATACTTATATTATCTATTCTTGAAAAAACAAATTTAAAATATATATATATATATATATGGGCTATTTCGCGTCAAGTGGTACGATGAAAATTTTAATCGCTCCGAAATTTGATTACAGACTTGAAAGATCTTCAAGAAGATAGAAAAAAAATTTTAGGTGTTAAAAATAATTTGCCTAAGAGTTATTCCACCATGAAAAATGGAAATTTTTCAATTTTTTAGAAAATTTTCTATTTTTAAAGCCATTTATCTCAAAATCTATTAATTTTTTTGAAAAAACATTTGAAACAACTTTTGTTCAAAATAATCTTTAGAACTTATCTACCTGGGTTACAATTCTTAATTTTAAAATCTCGAAGAGATAGAGCGACCGTAAATATTGATCTAACACCGCTCAAAAGATCACATTTTTCGAGAGCTTTCGAATGGCGGCGGTTAGATTATTGGCCAAGACCGCTGGTGTAAGTTATGCCTCATAAACCTCATAAAATCACTCATTTTCATGTATTTTAGGGCATAACCTACAACAGCGGTGTTGGCCAATAATCTAACTTCCGCCATTCGAAAGCTCTCAAAAAATGTGATCTTTTGAGCGGTGTTAGATCAAAATCGATCGTGGCGTGGTCGCCTTTTTTTTTATTTTTTATTTTTATTTTTATTTATTAACCAGTATCAGAAAATACATAGAATTCCTTAGAATTACATAGCTTTCCCCACAGAGATATAATGCACATATCTGTTGGTGGAACTGGCAAGATATAAAGTATCTAAGACTTATATACTAAAATTGCATAATATACTTACATACTAAAATGACATAGTTAGATTCTTTCACTATATACTATATAACGATAATATAACGATAATAAAGATTCAATTTATAAATAAAATTTGTATAGATTTTTTTTAAATATTATTAACTATCCAGTCTTTCAATTTTATCTTTTTGTTTTTTTTATTTAATTCTTTTAGACTAATTGGTAGCATATTAAACAAACCTATAGCTTTGATATAACTATTTTTTTTGCTAACAGTTTTTTTGAATCTTGGAATAGGTAGATTCTTATTTCTAGTTATACTGTTCGAAGACTTAAACAGATTACTTAAACTATTATAATGATATGATAAACAATTTAACGCATATAATTGTTCTATATTTAACGGGTAATCTTTAGTTATAAATTTATTTTTATTTATTATTTTTAATATTTTTTTTTGTAAATTATGCAGCAAACTTATACTATTCATATACGCACCACCCCATGCTATAATACCATAACTAATAACACTATTGAACAGTGCATAATATAACATTTTAAGTGTTGTTATATTCATATAATTTGCAAGTTTATGAAAAATGAATATTAGGTACTTAGTTTTATTAACTAAATATTCTATATGTAAAGACCAATTCATTCTATAATCAAATATTAAACCTAGATATTTGGTATTTTTCACTCTTTTTAGCTTATTGTTATTAATTTGGATATCATAATTATCATTTTCATAATCTGGAACGCTATCTATATAATTTCCAAATGTAATATATGTTGACTTTTCTATATTTAAAGATAACTTGTTTAAGGCTAACCAATTTGCAATCCAGTTTAATTCAATATTCATCTTATTTTTAACTTTTTCCCAAGTATCTTCGGTAACAATTAATGCTGTATCATCTGCATATGAGATTATATTTTCTTTTAACATGTCGTTTACATATATTATAAGAAGCAAAGGTCCAAGTATAGTTCCTTGAGGAACGCCTGTTTTAACAATATTATTATGACTTACAGTATCATCAATTCTTACTATCTGCTGTTTATTAGTAAGATATGAAAACATTAATTTATGTGCATTACCTCTAATTCCATAATTGTAAAGTTTATTCAGTAATATGTTATGATCTACCGTATCAAAAGCCTTCGCCAAGTCTAGAAATGCTATAGCCAAAGGTTTACTGTTGTCCAAGTTATTATAAATTTTATTGGTTATTTTCTGTAGGGCATCATTAGTGCCTCTATTTTGTATAAATCCAAATTGATTCTCTGAGAATATATTACACTCTTTGAAAAATTTACAGATCCTTATATATATTATCTTTTCTAAAATTTTTGCTAAATTAGAAATTAGTGAAATTGGTCTATAATTTTCAATTTTCTTCTTACTACCATTTTTATGAATTGGTATAATCATTGCATTTTTAAGTGATTCAGGCCAAACAGATTTTTCTATGCATAAATTAAAAATGTGAACTAATGGGTAAAATATATTTAATTAGTGACTTCAATGTTCTAGTGTCGATTTTATCCGAACCACCATTTTTTATTTCAAAATCATTTATTATATTATAAACTTCTATCGGATCTGTCGGAATCATAAATATAGTTTTGTTATTGAAATCAGGCAACCGGATATCGACACTATCAATTTCAAGAATTTTATTTCTCAATTCAATACCAATGTCAGTAAAGTAATTATTCATAACATTAGCAATATCCTCTGTATTCGTTATTCTATTTTTATATTTATCAAGGATAGCAGTAATTTTCTCTTGTTTGTTAGTATTTTTACCTAGTTTTTGATTTACAATATTCCATAAATTTTTTGGTTTATTAATAGCTTTTTTAATCACATCATATTCATATTTAATTTTTGCATCTTTAATTACTCTGTTTAGCACTTTATCATAATTTTTGTATTCCATCCTGTTATCAAAATTATTTACATCCATCATCCAAAGTCTATAAAGCATTTCTTTTCTATTACATGAAACAATAATTCCCTTAGTAATCCAAGATTTTCTTGGTTTCAATTTATCTGATTTTTTATTATTAATTCTAAATGTTGCACTATTAATACATTCCTTTATATTATCAATCAAACAATTAATTGCCAATGATGGATCTTTCATTAATAATATATGATTCCAATTAAGTTTTTTAGCAATTTTATTAAGTTTATCATAACAAATTTTTGATCGCATTTTATAGTTCCCACTATGTTTTATATTTTTTATTGATAAAAATAATGGAAAGTGATCCGTAAATGAACATTACTATTTTTAATAAAGAAATTATCTATACATGAACCCATTGTGTTAGTATTTGCTAATCTTGTTCCAGTTTGAAAACATGGAATGTACCCATATTCAAGCAAATTATTTAAAAATTCCTGACTAATGTTATCATGACTAGAGATGTCTATATTGAAATCTCCAACAATAATATGATTAGCAACATTTTTCTTTAATTTTAATAGTTCTTTTATACTCATTAAGAATTCTACTTTATGAATATCATGCGATCTATATAAAGAAGTGATTTCGATGGTTTTTTCATGATTAGAGGTTATGTTTGTATTCAACATTCTTAAATTATCTATTTGAATAATGTCTGTATTCTCAGTTATATCTTCAACCATATAAACAACAACTCCATCTGCTCTATTAATTTGACTATTGTTATAATAAATTTTGTAACCTTTTAAACTAAAATATTTATAATATTGAAGTGACCAAGTTTCTACGCAAATGACCATAAATGGTTTAATTTCAAGACGATTAATCAAAATTTCCAATTTATTGAAATTAGCATTCAAACTTCGTATATTAACATAAAGTATAAAATTCTTATTTGAATTGGCAAATTTGTTAAGTGTGTCGATATCGCTGACGATAATTTCTTTTAATACGTTACAATTAATTATGTTATCAATAATATTAAAGTTATCCATCTTTTACTTATTTAGAATTTCTTAAATTTACTTAAATATTATTTATTAGAAGTCAATGATGTAATCGATGTTAATGTTCTTGATTTCAAAATACTTTTCTTCTTAGTAACATTTTGAAAGATCTCTATATTACCGATATATCTTGGTATTATCGGACTCATAGGATAATCCGTGTTTCCTAATTCCTTCTTGATTCTATTTTTCAACACTTGGCAGCACATGCTATCATTAACCACGTGTTTGCAGTCATAATTCATTTTATATTTTTGGTTATGAAACGTACAATTTACACAATTTAAATTATCTGTTTGTGTACATTCAATTGTATTATGATGACCTGAACACTTTAAACAAACTTTTTCATTTAAGCACTTGTAACTATTATGACCAAATCTTCCACACTTCAAACATGGTCTTGTATTTATTATATCGTATACTTTACAGTATTGAAATCCAACGAACACTTTATAGTTATTTTCTCTTATTTTTTTATAAATTTCATTTGTAACTTCAACTATTAAACTTTCTTGTTTTAATTTTTCATTTACATAGCTATGCAATACTTTACAGCCAGTTGAGAAATCTTTAAAATTCCTTTCATTTATATCATTCTCAAAAGACAATTTATCCATTTTTTCTATATTCTGTATAACAATAATTTTCACTTTGGGTTTTAATAACTCTTCTTTTTTAACTTCACATAAACTAGATAATTTTTCTTTTAATATTTTTTCAGCTTCTGTAATACTTGTTTCATTCATATAATCAATTATAATTTCATCATCACTTTTCACAAATATATTTTTTGTCTGAATTGATTTCTTTTTTATCATATAGTGATTTACATGTTTTTTTAGATCAAAAGTATCTTCTTTCCTTTTCTTTTTAACTATTAGTTTAGAAAGTTTCTTTGGCTTAGGTGGTACATTATTTACAACTTGTGAATATGTTTGTTTTTTAAATTCTATCTCGTTTTTGGATTTTCCTTTTCTAAAGCACTTTTTAATAATTGATTTTTATCATTCATTTCTGCCACTAATTGTTTCAGTAAGGTGTTTTCAATTCTTAAAGTTTCAGTTTCAGTCTGCTCATCATTAATATTGCAATCAATATTGCTCGTTTCGTTTATTATATCATTTAGATATTCTTCTCGTATCTGCGTTCTTTGTAATAATTTAATTTGTGCTATAATATACTTTGCTGTGTCACTCAAGGCTGCTTCATTTGATTTTTTTGAGGTTAAGTTTAGTCCTTTATGTTCCGGACATATTATTAGCGAACTGCTTAATGTAATACCACTTTTTATTCTCACATAATCACTTTTGTGATAAATACTTTCACATATTAAACAAATAACTACTTTAACTTTACTTTTTGGATGACATTTATAAAAAACTTCGTCGTCGTTGTCAGGAGGCTCTTCACCTCCTGACGCCATTTTTTTTTTGATATTCAATATTTACAGTCGTGTCACAAGTGTGTCGGAACGGATTTTGCAACTATTGGAAATGGGGCTTGAAATAACGAAACACACAGCTTATTTAATTGAGATATTAACTTTATTTCTAACGTAGCCTGTAGAAGGAAAACGTCTTGACCGAACGACTGTCTGATTAGAACTACCCAAATAGGTTTACACATTCGCAAAGGTGTCGCTTGAGGGACGCATAGCTATAAAACAGTATACCCTATCTTAATCTTTAAGATTTTCTGTACGGATGCACATTTTGTACATGTGCATTATTAATTACTCTAGGTAAAAACCCAGACCGGGTTGTCTCCAAGTTTACGTGTTTCCCAAGTGTCATAAAAGTTTATATATAGCTATAGTAGTATGTACAAATAGAGAATAAGCAAAGATACATTTTTGAATGTGAATATGTATATATGTAAACGTATAATTTAATCTTAAATATCCAACAGCAACGAAAGCAAGTATATAGCTAAAATTGATACTTTTTGTGCATGGTGTGTTGTAAAGAATTTTTTTGAAACGATGAATTGATTTATTTGAAAGAAACAATAAATTTCTTTAAAAAATAAAATTATATGCAATGAAGTTATTTTAACGAAAGTTTTTATTAAAACGAAAAAATATGTTAATTGAATGAAATAAAAGTTTTTTATTCAAATAATAGTATAATTTGTTTGAATTCACCGCAATTTGTTTGAAAATGTTAACTTTTATAAAATAAAGTAATTTTAAAGAAAGTTTGTTTTTGAAAAATACAAACTAGCTAATCGATTGAAATAATTTTTTGTTAAACGGTGGATTAATTTATTTGAATTAACTTTATTATTATTTAAAAAATAATATTTTTTTGAAATTAAGTATTTTTTAAAAAATATTTTTTTGAAACAAAGAACAATAAATGTATTTTAAAACGATATTATAATTTATTAACATTTGTGGAATCTTTAAAAAAATAGTATTTGAAAAAATAAAGTTATTAAAACAAATATTTTTACTCATTAAATTAAATGAACGATTTATTTAAATACGAAAGCTTCCGGCAGCGACCGCTAGACGGATCCAGCTTTTCCGCAAGCGACGAAATCTTTTTTCGGTTGATATATAAAAATATTTCAAAAATATTGAAATACCATGACAAATTTTACTTGAAGAAAGATTTTGTTGAATCAAATGAAGTACGTTTGTTGAATGAAATGAACGTTTACTCAAATCAAGTAAATGATTTATTAGAATCCCTAGTAGAAATATGACCATAAATGTAACGTTTTTTAAGCCAAAAAATGACCAAGTGTCATAAAATACCGAATAAATGCCCAATAAATGGCAAAATTAGAGTTTTATTTAACCTTCAAATGTTGAATTTCTACTAGGGATTGGCTGCTCTATTTAGGTAAGTAAAAAATATGAATTAAGTGAAGTTATTGAAATTTAAATACCTTGGTTTCATCAAATTAAATAAAGCACCCTACTAGCACACAACGTTGTGACAACGTTGTGGCAATGTTATCTTAGCAACAATCCAACGTTGTTATGAAAGTTGCTGCAACGTGGGAGATATCCGCTAATATTTTATAAGTTGCCGCGATGGGGGGAAACCAATGTTGAAACAACGTCTAAGCAACGTTGAAAAACAACCTAAAAATATGCTTTGTCTAAAAGTTGAATAAATGTCCGAGAATAGTTTTATAATATTTATCTGAACGTAGAAATATTTATGAAATATTAAAAAAAAAAATTAAAAAAAAATTTCTCGTTTTTGAAGCAGTTACACAAGAAAAAAAGTAGTCTATTTTGTGTATATATTCAAGAATGCTCACCCGATAAGCGCACTTTTCAAAAAAAGAATTCTTTAAGAATTAACGAATGTCCGCGATAAATAATTCTATAAGTATTAAATAAGTATCTGTAAAGTATTCTTTATGATCCAAAATTTGAATAATATATATAAAATTATTGATTAAATGAAAATTACTCTATGTATACAATATAAGTAGTTAAAAAGTATTCTTTTTAAATTGTTATAAATATTTATAAAGCATTCTTTATAAATAGTTATAAGTATTTATAAAGTAGTCTTTTTGAATTAAAAAGAAAGTTAAAAACTAATATTCTTTTAATTAAAGTACGCCATATAAACGCCATAAAAATATTGAAAAAGAGTTCTTTTTCAATTCTTTTTTTTGTCTTTATAGGTTATATATTATTGAATATATTTAAATATTCGTTTATTGATTGTTATGTAATAAATTCATTATGTCACTTTATAGTGAAATATTCTAATAAATTACTTATGCACACTTGCACCTATTATTAATATATGACTTTCAATAAATGGTTATAGCATTCTATCTAAAATTACTTTGCAGTATAGTAAACTTTATGGAATTTTTCTGATTCTCAATTATAGGTTAAGTTGCCTATTATTGTACTTTTATACAACTAATTAAAGTATTTGACAAATCTGAATCGACAGGAATGTGCTTACTTTACTTACAAACCGACTAAATCATTAGTTTATTGATATTAATAACGGAATAATGCATTGAATATTAATAAAGTTCCGGAATTATTCAATCGGGGTGTAACAAATAAGGACGATTCGAAGTAAAATGTAAAAACGTGTTGATGGCGCAAGCGGTAAGGTTTCCGACTTTGACGCAGAGGGTCCCAGGTTCGAATCCCGACGTCCGGTGCAGATTTTTTTCGTTATTTAATGTATATTTTTTTTTTTTTTTATGTTATTTAACGTCGCTCTATTTATGCTGCCAGGGCTAATCAGCGACGGAGGTGAACGGTGTGTCTGTAAACAAAGCACATGTAGTTGAAACAGTGGTGCTTGTGTCCATCGGAAGATATCATCGGTCACTGTAATTAGTCTAATAATTACAGTTTCCTGTCCTCCCGATGGAACCACCGCGATCCTCTTTACATCTTCGCGTCCCTAACGTTCCCTATAGTTCAGATGCCCGTGCCTCTCATGCACTGACAAGTGCACGAAACGCACGCGCACCTGAACTGGCGTCACATTATAGTGACACGCCGAGCCACTGAGTCACGGTGTTCGAAAAATGCACATGAAAAAATTTTCAGAGGTACACGTCTGGGATCGAACCCACGACCCTCGGTGTGAGAGTCGGGAGCTCTACCCATAAGCCACCGCGGCTCTATTTAATGTATATTCTATTTAATTTCAGAAAATATATATTTAATAAATTCAAATGTTTAAAATGCTAAATAAAATAGAAAATTTGAAATTTCATTCTTCAAAATTTAGAGAGTGATTTATAAAAGAAATCAAAAAGAATTCTTTCTTAACGGTTTAAAACGACGTTACAATCCGCATAAAGAAATAACTCAAAAAAGAATTGAAAAAGAGTTCTTTGAGAATCTTTGGGTTGTTTTTATGAGGAATGACTTTTAGAAGTATAAAAGAATACTTTTCAAATATTTAATTATTTTTTTGTAATAAATGATTTCTTTTTCACTTCTTTAATATTTCTTTAATGGGATATACCATACGTAAAATTTCATTCGAATTTAAAGAATTCTTTATTAATACTTAAAGCATTACAATAAACCGGACATTCGTTATATTTATAAGTTATTGTAAAGAATTCTTTTTAAATTCTTTGAAAAAATAGAATTTAAAAAGAATTCTTTAAAAAATATTATTTATTTCTTTGTCCTTATCGGGCAATTAAATGGAAATTGAATATCAAAGGAACATAAATTGAAAACAATTAAATAAATCATCAAAGGAAATAATATCTTTTCTTTATGTTAACCAAATAAATTATTTGACTCATAAAAAGATTTCCTTGATTTAAACGTATATTTGATTGAAGTAAAGAAAATGTTTTATTCAAATAAATAAATCTTTAATAACATTTACAGAAGAATAAGAAGGAAAAATAAATACTAATTTGTTTTTAAGAAAGATTACATTAAAGCAAATAAATATTCTCAAATTGAATAAATATTTTATTACTATCAGGTAAATCAAAGTGATTGAATGAAATAAAGATCTTTTAAAACAACTAAATAATTTTTTTAATTTAGACCATAACTGTTGCAAGGCAGTGAAATATTTTGTTTGATTAAAAAATTATTTTGTTGATTTAATAAAATCTTTGTTACAAATAACTATTTATTACATATCAAACAATAAATTATTTGATAGATCGAAAAAAATTTGTTTGATGATTCAACGCAATATTTGTTTATATTAAATTACAGATTACTTTAATTCAAATAATAGTTATTTATGCAATTATGGAGTGAAACAAGCATTTATTGCCGGGATGAACGTTGCTGCCCGAGCTTTAGTAAGGGTAGTAATTTATCCAAAGGAATAATTGCCTTTTACTCCCGAAGTGCATATAAAATTTTTCACCCTGATCATTTAAAGAGTTACTTTTTGTAATAACAATTTATTTTTTTAATTTCTAAATTTTTTCAATATTATAAAATTTTTTGAAATATTTAATTTAATATAATTAATTTAATTTTATATTTGTAGAAAAAGTCGAAACTAATAAAGAGAGTCCACACCCTTTGGAAAACGGATCCTCACCAAACTCTAGGTATTATTTTTACTATAAAAAATGAAGAAACCCGGAGTTTTAGATTCCAATGCTCTTTTTTATGATCGCTATAAGCATGATATGGATTCAAATTAATTTTTAAAGAAAACTGAAATTGAGCAGATATATTTTGAGAAAAAAGAAGCTCATATAACTTAATGGTTCAAAATTTATGTAAGAAATAAAAATTAGACGAAGTTTTGGCCTAAATACATCATTAAATTGTAATGCTAAATTTTTAATAAAATTTCGTCTAATTTTTATTTCTTCCATAACCGATCACCAAATTTAGTCAGATGAGCTTCTTTTTTCTCAAACTATATATCTGCTCAATCTCAGTTTTCTTTTACTATTCATTTGAACGCATATCTTTACTTGTTTCCGAGTTATAAGCAATCAAATTCAATGGTTTTTCATCGAGATTTTTCGTTATTGACTTATATCTATCATATAAAAGGGCATTAAAATCTAAAACTCCGACTTTCTTCATATTTTTATAGTAGAAATAATACTCTAGAGTTTCGTGAGGATCCGTTTCCTAAAGGGTGTGGACTCTCCTTGTAAGTGTTAAAAACAAAAAAGTAAAATGAGTTTTCGATGAATAAAATGTGTCTTGGATGAATAAAATGGGTATACGGGAGTAGTTATGGTGGTACTATGGACAGACACAACAAACCCCCACCACCTACCCACTGACCTCGAGTAACCCCGTCTATGACAGCTACTTGAGGTCAAGGTCAGGTTTGTTGTGTCTGTACATAGTACCACCACTCTTAAAAATCAAGGTTATTAGAGAGAGAGAGAGAGAGAGAGGGAGAGAGTTTAATTAATTAAAATATTTTGATTTACCTGAGGTACTATGGACAGACACAACAAACCCCCACCACCACCTACCCACTGACCTCGAGTAACCCCATCTATGACAGACTACTCGAAGTCAAGGTCAGGTTTGTTGTTTCTATCCATAGTACCACCTCTCTTAAAAATGAAGGTTACTACCCTATACTTTTCCCTATACTCGCCGAGAGTGAGAGAGAGTGAGAGAGAGAGAGAGAGAGAGAGAGCTTAATTAAAATATTTTGATTTACCCTTTTTCTTTCTTCTCCTCGTGAACGTCGTCAACCAGGAAACTCACGACTGATCGCAATCGCGGCGGATGATAAACTGACCCCCGTAGGAAGCTTTTGCGCTTCAATCACCTATCTCCCACCACCACCCATACCCTAAAATTTGCTGGCGATTACATACTGCAGCCATTGCAAAATTAGTGTATCGCACGTACTAGTTCTGATAAATATTGCAAAATTTACAAAAATTTGTCCAAACTCTGTGAGTGTGTATTACTCTGAATATTTTCCTTTATATAAATTTTTAAATATAATTTCAAATAAAATTTTGTCACGGACAATGGGATAGAAGGTGGGGTGGGGTGGGGTGGGGGTAGTGAGAAAGGTAAGTAATTTATAAATCATTATTTATAGTAACAATTATGTATTCTAGGTACTTCGATCGATATTACAAGAATTATACAGGATACACACATTCTACTGACAATCCAAATAAATCGATTTATTCAATAGTACTACAAGCGTATACAAATGTAGCGCAATCAATTCATACACCACTATAGATACATCTTCTTCACTTAAAATTAATTCATTTTTCTGTAAATTATCGATGACATTCTTTATAATAATACTCTTATCCACCACACGCGCCGCATATTCAACATCGCACATCATGAAATACGTATATTGAGCATTTTCTTTATTTTGTAACGTAGATTTGACTTTACACACAATTTCATCCAACACAACAGTCATACATTTTGCCACCTTTGTTAAATATTCAATCCGCTTATCAATACATTTACACAGTTTTTTAATATTTTCAAAGGTTATTCGTTTAAATACCGTGGAACGTCGATATCGCTTTTTTATCGGCTCCTCGCTCTCCTCCTCCTCCTCCCTCTGCGTATCCTCAATCAGCTCGATTGCTCGATCCGAATAGCTAATAGTGAATCGAATAATGTACCCAGGGATGCTAATCTGCTGGTCCAATAAATCGTCACTTTCATAAACGTCAAAATATTTATCAATTTTTTCAAATTGACTTTTGAAGGCTTCCCAAGTTTCCGGGGAAAATGCAAGTCCGCAAAAATCCTGACCGCTGATGCGTATCGTCGGTCGAAAATCCTGACTCTCGATCGAAAAATTCTCCAGTCCGACAAGTATTATTTTGTTGTATGAATTATTTAACCCGTAGACCATCGGTAATACCTGATGACAACGGTACTTGCGTGCAGCCATGATGTTTTTTTCTCTCCACTTGCTTTACAACTGTTCACTTGCGAGCTCAAAAGAGACTGATCCAACCTCTCGCAAAATCGTCGCAATTTATTCTACTTTTCGGATAGTGGGGCACCAATCAAACCTCGTTCACAAATCATCAGTGTAAGCATCATTGGTATTTCCACAAACGTAATCGTTCTAGAAATTTTTTTGCAATTTCGTCATTTTTTACAAAGTTCGACGAAAAGTTTTCCAAGAAACGCGTGAAACCTAAGCCGCTCACCATGTAGTATAAAAATATGATACAATAGTAGCCGCAAGCGTTCGAAAATGTGCATTATTCATTGTTTGTCTTTTCAACATGGTTTGCTGTTCCTTTTTTAGTTGCTTTTCTTCTGTATCATTTAATTGTTTATTTTATTTTCTCGACAAAATGAACTATAACTTAGGATTTCATAATCTATTTCCATTGGAGTAATAGAATCAACGCAAACAATATTATCTGTATTATATACGTTTATTATTTTTTGTTGTTCAGAAATTAATTTTTGTTGAAAATTTTGTTCTGTTATTTTCATTTCTTCTGCATTGAAATTTAATTCTTTTACATTAAAATTATAACTATGAATGAAGTTTTTTTTGATTGGTATTGTTGAAACATTATAGTTCATACTTTGTAAAATAGGAAACATCGTAATATTACGTGTTTCATATATTTTTAGTAAATGTAAACGCATTTGGGAAATATCGAAGTTTAAATTGCATGGACATAAATTAAATACAATAGAGACAGCAAAAGCTATAGCGAAAATTCCACAATCATAGCTATTACTTTGAAATTGTACTGTTTCAAAAACAATTTTTAATTGTCGACTATCTGGAAATAATCTATTGATATAAATTTTATGTTCATCTTGCAAATATTTAGCTTTCAAACTATCATAAATGTGTGTCGTTCCATTATTGTAATACATACAAATCCAATGCCCTTTTTCATAATTTCCAGAAAATAATAATTGAATGTATTTTTTATTTTTTATTGGAACCGAGTTAATATTATCCGGTTTTTGAACTAAAATAGTTGCTTGCATATTAAATGGAGTACATGATTTAAGAATGTTATTAAATTCTAATATG